>BSBK01000891.1:797500-1075000 GCA_027943335.1 Chamaecyparis obtusa | reverse complement strand
CAATTCATGCAATTAATTATTTAACCATTTAATAAAATATGAAAGCATAATACAATCATGACATTTTCTAATTAAGCACATGTTAATAATTAAAACCAAATTAAATAAATTAAATATTTAATACATCCTAAAGCATGCATCTAAATATTCAATTATTTAATTATACATTCAAACACAATCAAATTCAATTTCAATTAAATAATCAATTAATTCCAATTAATCAAATAATTGACTTTAGATAATTTTCCAATTTAAACATAGGAGCATAATTAAATCATTAAATTCAACTATAATCCTAACATTGATAATCATATAAAATTGCCTATATAATCATGAATCAACTTAATCAAGCACAGTAAAATCAAGCACAATAAATCAAGCAGACTGAAACCATGCACAGACTCAAGAATGGGATCCACAAATTCATGCCAACTAGGTGAATTCAGGTAAGGTAGTCAAACAGACACTTGTCCAATCCTAGGACAATCGAGTTTAGGTTAGGGTTTTGGGTTTGTGTACTATCTCTCCTCTTTACCATTGAGATGAATGTTTATGGGCACGCTCACTCCTGCCAATTCAGGGAAGATGATGCCATGTACCTGCAAACCTGTCATCAAAAGATGAAGTATGTACATACAATATATAAAAAACAATGGTAGGGTACAGTCGGACATGTGGATCTTGACTATGCAAGTAACTATGTCTCCGTCCTCTACCACACAAACACGTCAAATAGTTATAGACACATAATCACCATACACATGCAAGTATGGGGTAAGTACATTGTAATCAATATAAAACATATAATCTATCATCATAAAACATCATCATCTAATCTATGCATACACTTGATAACATATGTTAATAATCCATAATCATCATTAATGAAAGAATAACCAATCACAAGAAAAGTGACCTAAAAGAATTTGATCAAACACCTAAAACATGAAGCAACCTAAAAACAACCTACTGGTGGGTATTACAAAACACTTATTAAGGATAGCAAGTAAAGGAATTGAATAAAAGGTTTAGATATGCTAATAAAGTAATTAGTTGAAAAGGGAGTAGCAATAGGAATCGTATATTTCTGTTAATATGATTTAGAACAACAGAGTGGGGGGGGGGGATCAATTGTTCTTAGGTCTAGATGTATCAATTAAACTTTTAAACACTTCAACAATCTCAGATCTAATCACCAACACTACTCGATCATTAAAGAAAGTATGCCAAAAACATATAACAATGTAGTCCACTATCCAACAGTATTTAACTTGCAAAACATAGAAATGTTCAAACCAAAACATTCACACAAGTATGACAGAAAGATTTATTGTGGAAACCCAATTTGGGAAAAACCACTTTGTAAAATGTTACTAATATTTTCACTCTTCTCAAGTGAGCTATGTGAAAAGCCAACCCTGTCAAAGGTTTACGAACACACTGCTAGGTGTGACCCTGTTAAAGGATTTCAACCACCTTGTTAGGAGTGAGCCTTGTTAGAGGACTTAAGTACATTCCATCAGAGTGCAACCTTGATTAAAGGATTTAAACAATGATGGTTAGGTCAACCTTGATTAAAGGATTTAGACTGATATGATGGTTAGAAAGTAGCAGTAGTATCTGATCTAAAAAAAATACAACTCACTTTGCAAATAATAGATCCAATTCACACATATATGCTGGCTTACTGACTGAGTTCCATTTCCATCTCCATCACTGATCTTCTCAGAAATCCCTTCAAGCAATCACAACTCTGATCAACTCCACCTTCAACCTTTTTGCTTAGACTTATCAGTCAATAACATCAACACCTCCAACATCCTACTTTAACCTCATACTTAGGTTTTCCTAAATACCTCTTCAATAGGTAGATCCATCTTTTGCCGCTTAATCTCCTCTGTATATTTTAGGTTTAGGTCAGATTCATCGAATCCTTCCATCATTCATGTTCTTCATCCATCCTTCTAGAAACATCTTCAATCTCTTTATTGAAATCACAATAAAATGGTTTACCATGTATTAAATTCTCCATACATTTAATTAATAAAGTCAACATGATTTATATAATCCAAGAATTCAACTAAGTTGGCCAGGAATCTGAATTCTTCCTCAAATGTAAATTACTGATGCTCGGTCAATACTGTGTTCAACTCCTCGGTCATCACTGCGTAGCTCGGTCATCTCTTCAAACTGTCTCCCTCGGCTAATGCTGTCACTCGACAATAAAATGATGTTCGGTCAACATTAAATTTACTCAGCATATACTAGCTCTTGGTCGATACTAACATCACTTGACTTAAACTAGATTTCTTCACTTTTGCTTGGTTAAGCCTACTTGTTCAGTCTTTCTTCTTACTTAGATAAACAATACATTATCTTATCATTGTGCCACATAATCAAGTACTCATTGAAGTATTAGATAACTTAACCTTTCTCTAGGTTCTATTGTTATCACCCTTTCCCTAATCCTTCTCATCAATCAATAGATATAGTACTTTCTTACATAGCAACTATCTTACCAGTTAAGGTTTGACATCAATGACAATACAACAATTTCTTCAATTGTAGTTTCCAACAATCTCCCTCTTTGGCATTGATGACAACACCATATGAATGACACATGATTCACCAACCAATCAAAAACTTTGTCATTTCATCGGAAACATTTGTAATATCCTTAGCTTCATTCTGATTCTGAATCACTTAGCCTAGCTTGCTTGACCATCCACACAGTTACTCCCTCTAAATCTTTTTTGTGTCTCTTTTCCTTTGATTCTCTGAATTACTTCCTCTTTTATGTGTTTTCATTTGAATCTCTCCCTCTTTAACAATAATGCCAAAGCAGTATCTAGAACTTGCATCTTTTAGATGTAGATGTCATCTTGTCAGTTTAGTAACAATATTTCTCCCTCTGTCATCTTGCTTATGGCTGATTATCAGCTTTTCTATACTTTTCACAACTCTAGGCCACTCCTAAAGTGTGACCTTTTCTACATAAATTTTTCAGATACTCTGTGCAACACATTTGATGCAGTGCTCCTAGCTTGACTAGGCAGCCTCGGTTAGGGGAAGCACCCCTAATCTACCTATAATATATTCATGAGCATCCTTAGGTAAATCTTTTGTGAATATGTTTGCTAGTTTTTCCTTTGTATTCACATATTCCATTCTCACCTCTTTATCTTGTACCAATTCCCTCAAGTAATGATACTTGATAGCAATATGTTTGGTATTTGTGTGCATCACTGGATTCTTTGATATGTTGATAGCACTTTTATTGTCACAGTATATGAAAACTAGTTCAGTGATCTCCTCTTTCATGCCTTTCAACAATTTCTTAATCCATACTAGATTTGAATAGTTCACTGTAGCTGCTACATACTCAGCTTCAACTGTAGATTGGGAAATGCAGTTTTGATTCTTGCTTGTCCAGGAAACTAATCTCTGTCCAAGAAAGAAAGCTCCACCACTAGTACTTTTTTTGTCAACAACATTTCCTTCCCAATCTGTATCAGTGTAGACTTTCAGTTCAAATTTCTCATGCTTCTTGTAATACATTCCATAGTCTTCTGTCCCTTTCAAATATCTCAATATTCTCTTCGTAGCCATCATATGACTTTTCTTAGGATTGGCAAAGACTCTTGCCACAATCCCAAGTTCTAGAGCTATATCTGGTCTACTGTGAACAACATATTGCAGCTTTCCAATCATGGATCTATACAGAGTTTGGTTTACTTCAGCAGTATCATCATTTTTTAGACAATTTCTATCTAGTAGCCATGGGAGTACTTACTGGCCTTGAATCCTCCATACCAAAGGTTTTCAGTATCTCTTTGACATATTTAGATTGAGTGATAAAAATACCTTTTTCCATCTGATAGACTTGCAAACCAACAAAGAATTTTATCTCACCAAACATAGACATCTCAAACTTAGTTTGCATCTCATTTGAAAATTTCTTACATAAGGCATCTTTTCCTCCAAATATGATATCATCTACAAAAATTTTAGCTAACAAAATCCCTTTATCTTCTTCATCTTTCATGTACAGATTTTTGTTGTCATTTGTCCTTGAAAATCCAATCTGTATCAAGTAATTGTGCAACCTCTCATACCATGCTTTCGGGGCTTGCTTTAATCCATACAACACCATGTTCATCTTGCAAACCATATTTCTCTTGTTTGGATCAACAAATCCTTCTAGTTGCTCAATGTACACTTCTTCTTCCAATATAGCATTCAAAAATGTAGACTTGACATCCATTTGGTATACCTTGAAATCTCTGTAAGTAGCATATGCAAGTAGAGTTCTCACTCCTAATCTTGCTACAGGGGAAAAGGTCTCCCAATAGTCTATTCCTTCTTCTTGTGCATAACCCTTGCATACCGGCCTTGCTTTGTTACTTGTGATTTGTCCATGTTCATTAAGCCTATTTTTGAATACCCATTTTGTTCCAATGTCATTTTTGTTTTCTGGTCTTGGCACCAGAGTTTAGGTATCATTCTTTTCTATTTGGTCTATTTCCTCATTCATAGCTTGAATCTAGTCTTCATTTTCTAATGCCTCCCTTGTTGTCTTAGGCTCAAACTCACATAATAAACATGTAGGATCTTTCAACTAGCTTCTGGTAAGAACTCCAATTTTTTTTTATCTCTAATGATTTTCTTAGGCTGTGATGTCTTCTTACATATTGTGCCAAAGTAAGTTCAGATTTATTTTCTCCTTGCTCTTCAGGTTCATCAGTAAGATTATCAAATTCAGCCTCTGGTTGCTCGAAAGCCTCTTCTTGATGTTTGACATCATCCTCCTAATGCTCAACAATGTCCTCCTGATGCTCAACAGTATCCTCCTGATGCTCGGTAGTCTCCTCTTGATGCTCGATATTGCTTACCCGTGACTCTGCATCATGTGCAAGTGTGTTACTCTCCTCTCCTTCTTCTATATAGACAAAATATCTATAATCTTTAGGTTCTCTTTTGCTTTCTTGTTCATTTTTCTCTACATATTCGTCAACTTTCACATTTACACTTTCCAAAATTTTGTTAGTATTAGAGTTCAAACACTTGTAAGCTTTACTCTTTGTGGAATAACCTAGGAATATGCCCTCATCACTTTTTGCATCAAAATTTTCATTCCTATTATCTTTTAATATATAGCATTTGCTCCCAAATATTCTAAAGTATTTTACATTAGGTGCATAACCATGCCATAATTCATAAGGTGTAACATTTGTACCTTTTTTGATTTGTACTCAGTTTAAGGTATAAATAGCTATACTTGCAGCTTCTTTCCAGTACTTTTGTGCAACATTTTTCTCAAACATTAGTGTCCTTGCACAATCCATGATAGATCTATTTCTTCTCTCAGCTATACCATTCTATGGAGATGTTCTAGGTGCAGACATCTGTCTCTTGATTCCTCTATCATTGTAGAATAGATTGAACTCATTTGATATAAACTCTCCACCTCAGTCAGATCTCAAACATTTCAGGTTTCTACTTGTTTCTTTTTCAACCTTAGCCAAATACCACTTAAACAACTGAAATGCATTACATTTTTCTTTTAAAAACATTACAGTCATCATCCTAGTGTAATCATCAACAAACATAATAAAATATTTAGCACCACAATAGCTTTGTACACCCATAGGTCCACAAAGGTCAGTATGAACCAGATCTAAAGCATTTTCAGAAGTAAAAGTCTTGCTCTTGAAATTAGAGTTTGTCATTTTACCCATTTGGCATTGTTTACACATCACATTATCAGGTTTCTTCAATCAAGAAAAACCTCTAACTTTCTTCTTTTTACTAATATTTACCAGATTGTCAAAGTTAACATGACAT
Source organism: Chamaecyparis obtusa (assembly GCA_027943335.1). Lineage (NCBI taxonomy): Eukaryota > Viridiplantae > Streptophyta > Pinopsida > Cupressales > Cupressaceae > Chamaecyparis > Chamaecyparis obtusa. Next base: position 1,069,156 of record BSBK01000891.1, on the reverse strand, counting down.
AGACTCTTATTCCATAACCATACATCATCAAATTGTGCAATCAAGCATGTCTCTTTAGATAGATCTAGATAGAACAAATTACCTCTAGTTTGTTCTCCACTTCCAATTAGTTCACCAGTGGCATAAAATATTTTAGCCTTTCTATGATGAAACTCCACTCGGTAACCAGTGCTGTTAAGTTGTGCAACACTTAGAAAATTATAGTTAAGACCTTCAACCCAATAAGCATTTTCACAAGTGATCTTATCAATTAGATTAATTAATCCTTTACCCTTTACAAGACATGGTGCATCATTACCAAACTTAACACTTCTACCTTTGTAATGATCTAGGGTTTCAAATTTACTTTTGTCACCTGTCATGTGATGTGAGAAACCACTATCAATAATCCATTTATCACCTTTTCTCACATAAGAAACAAGTGCATTTTTCTCATCTTCATCAGAATCATATTTCATAGCAACATAAACTACTTCAATTTCAAAATCATCATTATCAGTGTCAGTTTCTTCTTCAACAATATAACAAGATTTCTTACCTTTATCCTTGTAGTCCTTGTACCTTTGGTAACCTCTATTTTCTCTCTTATCCTTGTACTTTCTTTCTCTTTCCTCATCCTTGTCATTCCTATCAGGACATCTTGCAGCTATATGGCCAACTTTGTTACATGAAAAACATATGATAGGAAGTTTACCTTTATATTTTCCTTTTCCTCTTTTCAATCTTCTGGCCATAAGAGCTTCAAGATCCTCTAGTTCCTCATCAGAAGTGTCACTATCACTTTCACTATCGCTTATACATTTTTCTTTTTCCCTCTTAGACTTATGCAAAACCATTTGTGACTTGAATGTAGATTCAACATTAGCAACCGTGTAGTTATCATAGTTATAAATCTCAAAAGTAGTAAGTTGGTAGTTATCATAGTTATAAAGCTCAAAAGTAGTAAGCTTACCAACAAGACTTTTCAGCGTTAGAACATTACCGGGGTTACATCTAGATTCTTGAATTGCTGAAATTCTAATGGCATAAATAGGAAGCAAAGTTCTCAATACCTTTCCAATAATAGTTTCATCTTCAATAGTTCCATTAGCTCCTCTAATAGCATTTACTACCTCCTCGATTCTACCACAATATTGAGCAATATTTTCACCTTCTTGCATTTTCATTTCATCAAACTTACCTCTTAGGCTTTCAACTTTTGCCCTTAGTACATTTATATCACCACCATAGATATTTGCAAGAGTGTCCCACATTTTCTTTGCATTTGTGAAATCTTTAATGTCTTTAAATGCAGGTTAGCTTAAGGCAGATGCAATCTCCAACATTGCTTGGTTGTGTTCATGTTTAGCTCTCATCTCCTTGGTAGTCAAAGGTGCAGTAGGTGTAACACAGTCATGTTCAGCATAATATTTTGTTGAGTCACCAATACCATCTAGATGTAGTTTCATCATACTCTACCATGCAGGGAAGTTCTCCTTATTCAACTTCGGTACCTCCTTTTTATACATCTTGATCATTTTCTTCAAGTACCTTTAAACTTGTTCTGTGTAAGCACCAACAGCTTTGATACCAATTGTTAATATTATTTAGAACAATAGAGAGGGGGGGGGGGGTGAATTAGTTGTTCTTATCTCTAGATGTATCAATTGAACTTTTAAACACTTCAACAATCTTAGATCTAATCACCAACACTACTCGGTCATTAAAGAATGTATGCCAGAAACATATAACAATGCAGTCCACTATCCAACAGTATTTAACTTGCAAAACATAGAAATGTTCAAACCAAAACATTCACACAAGTATGACACTAGGATTTATAGTTGAAACCCAATTTGGGAAAAACCACTTTGTAACATGTTACTGATATTTTCACTCTTCTCAAGTGAGCTATGTGAAAATCCAACCTTGTCAAAGGTTTACAAACACACTGCTAGGTGTGACCCTGTTAAAGGATTTCAACCACCCTGTTAGGAGTGAACCTTGTTAGAGGACTTAAGTACATTCCATCAGAATGCAACCTTGATTAAAGGATTTAAACAATGACTATTAGGTCAACCTTGATTAAATGATTTAGATTGATACAATGGTTAGAAAGTAGCAGTAGTATTTGTTATGAAAAACATACAACTCACTTTGCAAATAACAGATCCAATTCACACATATATGCTGGCTTACTTATTGAGTTCCATTTCCATCTCCATCACTGATCTGCTTGGAAATCCCTTCAAGCAATCACAACTCTAATCAACTCCTTCACCTTCAGCCTTTCTACTTAGACTTATCAGTCAATAACATCAACAACTCTAGCATCTTACTTTAACCTCACACTTAGGTTTTCCTATATACCTCTTCAATAGGTAGATCCATATTTTTCCGCTTAATCTCCTTCGTAGATTTTAGGTTTAGGTCAGATTTATCAAATCCTTCCATCATTCATGTTCTTCATCCATCCTTCTAGAAACATCTTCAATCTCTTTATTGAAATCATAATAAAACATTTTACCATGCATTAAATTCTCCATACATTCCATTAATATAGTCAACACAATTTACATAATCCAAGAATTCAACTAAGTCATCTAGGAATCTGGATTCTTCCTCAAATGTAAATTACTGACGCTCGGTCAATACTGTGTTCAACTCCTCGGTCATCACTACATAGCTCAGTCATCTCTTCAAACTATCTCCCTTGGCTAATGCTGTCACTCGGCAATAAACTGATGTTCGGTCAACATTGAATTTACTCAGCATATACTGGCTCTTGGTTGACACTAACATCACTCAGCTTAAACTAGATTTCTTCACTTTTTCTTGGTTAAGCCTACTTGTTTAGTCTTTCTTCTTACTTAGATAAACAATACATTATCTTATCATTGTGCCACATAATCAAGTACTCATTGAAGTATCAAATAACTCAACCTTTTTCTAGGTTCTATTGTTATCACCCTTTCCCTAATCTTTCTCATCAATCAATAGATATAGTACTTTCTTAGATAGCAACTCTCTTACCAGTTAAGGTTTGACATCAATGACAATACACCAATTGCTTCAATTGCAGTTTCCAACATTTTCTCCTTTTCTCAATAGATGTATGATGAAAGTTGGATTACGAAGAGGGGGGGGGGGGTGAATTAGTAATCCTTGATTCTTTGTACCTTAAAAACTTTCTATGATTTAACTCGGTGTCAACTCAGTCAAGAAAAATTCAATATTAAGTGATAATGGTAAATTAATTTTATCAATCAACAATAACATTCACAATAAACATTCAACACATATAAGACCAATATTTAATGTGGAAACCCAATTTGGGAAAAACCATTGTGGGAATTGTCATCCACTAAATAATTACTCTTCTGAAGTATGCTATGTTAAAAGACAATCTGGTTAAATATTACAATGCACATTGTTAAATGTGACCCTGTTAGGGGATTTTCCTTAGATCTTTTAGGATCTTAACCCTATTAGGAGTAGTCTAGTTAAAGGTCTTCAAACAATCTTCTAGAATGTCACCTCTTTCAAGGATTTACAATAAGACTGTTAGGTCCACTCAGTTAAGAGATTTTTCTATTACAAATGTTAATAAGCAATAATATATAAATTGATTTGTAAATATACAACTACCTCTTTCTTAATTAGATCCCTTGTGTTCTCTTTGTCTTCACTTCATTCCATCACTTTCTATTGGCTTCAACACTTGATCAATCTCATCTTGCTACCTCAGATTTCAACCTTTTTATTCTTCACTTCATCAATCAGTGACTCATCAACACTTTAACTTGCCAACCATCTCTTCATACAATTTCATCCTTTATATAGACCTTTTTTTTCCTCTTAATCTCCTTTATTACATTTTCCTTTGATTAATCTCAATCGTCTAATCATCCTCATAAACTAATTCAATAAATTTAGAGCTTAGTAAAAAATTTTATCATCACCTCAGAACTTGAACTTTCTTGGAACTTGTACCTTCACTTTTTGTTGCTTATATCTATACCATAGATCACCACCTTGAATTTTCTTGATCATAGACCTCATCAACTAACTCTTTGTCATCTTTAGAATCTTCTAGATTATCATAGCTCATCATTAAATGTCATTTTGATCCTTGTATTTAATTGTTGTTCCTTGCTCGATGGATAACTCCTTTTTCTTCAACTAAAATTTTGTTTACTTCACTCGGTAACTGAAACCTTCTACTCAGTGACTTGACTTCCTTTCTCTTTACCGAAACTTACTTTCCTTTTATAGAATGACTTTTTCCTGCTCGATAACCAAACTTTTTTGTTTACTGACTTGACTAACCTTCTTTACCAACTTGATATAATCAAATGTTAGTAGAAAACAATTATATCAACATAACCTTATCATTTTATGATTTGTATTAGCTTCCCAATTAAGTTGTTCAACTTCACAACATTTCACTTCCTCTTCTTTGTTAACTTACTCAACTTATATCATACTCTGAATGATATGGAAAATCAATATAAACTAAAAATCAATTGGTTGAGATCAATGAAAAGATAATAACTGATCTAATCCTTCTACAATCTTGTATACCTCTGATCATTGTCAATATTCATCATCATCACCATCAATTATAGTAACAATCTCCCACTTTGGCATTAATGGAAATACTCAATGCCAATTGATGATGGAAACACTTACTGACTTATCTTTGTCCTTTACTCTCTCTGAGCTTTATCTTCTTCTCTCTTCGTTGCTTGATATTCCCCTGTAATCAATTATATATTCTCCCTCTATCTATGTAATCATCAATAGTATAATCTTCTCCCTCAATAGCATATTCTCCCTCTTTGCCAACAATGCCAAAGACACATACTCCTAAATTTTTTTTCTAGGTAGTGAATGATACCTTACATGTACTAATTTCTCATTACATATATGAACATCTTTCATAACTTTAGTCATCACCCCAAAGAGTGAACACTAGCATCAACTCACAGAATATATCTTCTAATGAATTCTTGAATTGATGTAGTATGCATCTTGTCTTAGTGAATATTGGATAGGGAAAGAAACCCTAATTTGCCTCTAAGATAGTCAAAATCATCCTTTGGTAGTGGCTTGGTAAATATATCTGCTATATGCTCCTTTGAATTCACATACTCCAATATCACATGCTTGTCTTGAACTTACTCTCTTAAATAATGATACTTGATAGAAATGTGCTTTGTCTTTGAATGCATCATTGAATTATTTGATATGTTGATAACAATTGTATTATCATTATAAATAGTAATTGGATTAGTAATCTCCTCTTGCATACCTTCAAGTAGTTGTTTGATCCACACAACATTTGAACAATTCATAGCTGCTACTACATACTCAGCCTCAATAATAAATTGTGAATACAACTCCATTTCTTACTTATCCATGTCATTAAGCTTTCTCCTAAAAATAAATCCCCTCCACTTGTACTTTTCCTATCAACATTAGTGTACACGTTTAGATTAAAATCTCCTCCTTGTATAATAGACCGAAATATGCAACCTCTTTCTGATATCCCTTTCAGATATCTAAATATTCTTTTGACTATAGATATGTGTGTTTCCTTTGGATTGGTAGAAAATCTAGCAACAATTCCTATTGCATGAACAATATCAAGTCTTTTGTGTACAACATACTATAGCTTACCAATAATTTATTAGTAGAGTGTTTCATTTACTTCCTTTGTCTCATCTTCCTTTGACAATTTTTAACTAGTAGCCATCAATGTACCAACTGGTTTTGACTCTTCCATACCAAAAGTCTTTAGGATCTCCTTGATATACTTTGATTGTATGATGTAGATCCCATCTCTACCTTATTGAATCTGTAGTCCAATTTTATTTATTTTTATCTCTCCTATCATGGAAATCTCAAATTCCTTTTTCATTTCTTTAGAAAATGATTTACACATTGACTCATTTCCTCCAAATATGATATCATCAACATATATTTAAGCAATCAAAATATTATCATTACTATCATATTTCAGATATAAATTTTTGTTGTCAGTTGTCCTTTGAAATCTAATCTTGACCAAATATTAACGTATCCTTTCATACCATGCTTGGGGTGCTTGCTTCAAACCATATAGTGCCTTGTGTAGTTTTCATACCACATCCTTGTTAGTATTTTTAACAAATTCTTCAGGTTGTTCAATGTAAACTTCTTCTTCAAGAATTCCATCAAAAAATACAGACTTAACATCCATTTGTTAAACCTTGAAACCTTTATAAGCAACATATGCAAGTAAATTCTCACACCTTCTAGTCTAGCAAAAAGAGAAAATGTCTCACCATAATCAATACCTTCTTCCTATGCATATCCTTTGCAAACAAGTCTAGCTTTATTCCTTATCACATCTCCATTTTCACTTAGTTTATTCCTAAAAATCCACTTTGTAGTAATAACATTCTTGTCCTTAGGTATCGGTACTAATGACCATGTATTGTTCTTTTCAATCTAATCAATCTCTTCTTTCATTGCATTGATCCAATTGTCATTTTCAAGCGCATCCTTGACTAGTTTTAGCTCAAATTTAGAAATCAAACATGTATTGTCTCTTAACTTACTTCTTGTCATAAATCCTGCATTCTTGTCTCCAATATTTTTTCTCGGTGAGTGGTGTCTTCTTACATAATTTTCTAAAACAGGCTTGGTAGACTGTTGTAGTCCTTCATTTTCTTCTCTTAGTGGAGGCTAATCTAGTTCCTTTGTTCCTTTCTGCAGCTCGGGTAAAGTACTAGAAACTCCTTCATGTACATATACAAATATTTGATAATCTTCTAGTTCCTTTTTCTATCTTCTTCATTTCTTTCTGCGAACTCATCAATCCTTACATTTGCACTTTCCACAATTTTGTTAGTAGCCTTATTCAAACATTTATAAAATTTTCTCTTTGTGGAGTATCTTAGGAATATACCTTCATCTCCTTTAGAATCAAACTTTTCATTCCTAGTATCTTTCAACATGTAACAACTACTTCCAAATTTTTTAAAGTAGCTAACATTAGGTGTATGCCCATACGAGAGTTCATAAGGATTTTTATTTGTACCTTTCTTCAATTGTACTCGCTTGAGAGTGTAAACAAAAGTACTAATGGCTTCTCTCCAAAATGTTAGTGCAACCTCTTTCTTAATCAACAATGTTCTATCACAATCAACTATTGATCTATTCCTTCTTTTAGCTATGCCATTCTGTTGTGGAGTTCTTTGTGTAGAGACTTGTATTTTGATTCCATTCTCATTACAGAAGATAATAAATTCATCAAATATAAATTCACCTCCTCTATCTGAACTTAAACATTTCAGTTGCTTTCTTGTTTCCTTTTCAAATCTCACCTTATACCATTTAAACATTTTAAATGCATCAGACTTTTCTTTTAGAAATATTACCAACATCATTCTTGAGTAGTCATCAACAAACAAAATGAAATACCGATCACCATAATAACTGTGTATCCTCATAGGGCCACAAAGATTAGTATGGACTAATTCCAATATATCATTAGATGAGTAAGACTCTCTTGAGAATCTTGATTTAGTCATCTTACCAATCTGATATTCCTTACACATAACTCTATCAAGCTTTCTCAATTTCGGTAGACCTCTAACTCTCTTTTTCTTACTAACTTTGAGCATGTTATCAAAATTTACATGATAGAGTCTTTTATGCCATAAAAAAACATCCTCAAATATAACAAACACACAAATTTTTGTAGCAGTATCAAGGTAGAATAAGTTACCTTATGATTGTTCACTAGTTCCAATCAAATCTCTAGCAGCATCATAGATCTTCACTTTTCTGTTCTGAAACTCTAGTAAGTGACTAGTGTTATTCAATTGTGCAACACTCAACAAGTTTTAATTTAGTACTTAAACCCAATAAGCATTATCACATTTGATCTTTTCATTCAACATAATGGATGCTTTTCCTCTTACCGAACATGGAGCATCATGTCCAAATCTAACAAATCCTCCATCATATTCATCTAAATTTTCAAACTTATCAATGTCACTAGTGATATGATGTGAATAGTCACTATTAATTATCCATGGGTCAGTTTTGCTAACTTGATAAATAAGGGATTTTTCATCTTCATACCTTTCTTCTTTTGAATCATCCTTCATATAAACATAGATGACTTCCTCACTTTCTTCTATGTCTTCAGATTCATCATCGATTATTTCTTCCTCAGCTAGGTAGCATGATTTATTTCCTTTATCCTTTTAGTCTCTAAAATTTTAGCATTAGTTCTTCTTATCTCTTTTATCATTCATATCATTATCAGGTAACCTAGATGCAATGTGAGCAATCTTGTTGAAATTAAACCACCTTAGAGGCAGTTTACCTTTATACTTTCCTTTTCCTCTCAGTAGCCTCTTTGCCAATAGTGCTTCCAATTATTCTTTCTCTTTTTCTTTGGTTAGGCTACTGTCATAATCACTTCCACTTGAACTATAGTGATTGTCTCTTTCTCTTCTTGAACTACCAATGCTTGAAGATGATTTAAAAGTTGTTTCAATCTTTGGTAAAGTATTATCAAATTTACTAAGCTCAAATACAATCAGCTTATCGATCAAAGCATCAAGAATAACAATATTATTAGGTATGGATATTAGTTCTTGAATAACAAAGACTTGAATATAATAGGTGAAAGAGTTCTAATAATTTTTCTTACCACTTCTTCTCCAGTTAATGTTCCACCAACACCTTAGATAGCACTTACCACTTCATTAAATATGAAACTATATTGTATAATGTTATCTTCTCCTTTATTTCTTATCTCATCAAATTTACCTCTAAGACTATCAACCTTTGCTTTTTGTACGTGCAGACCACCGCCATAAACAAGTGCAAGTTTATCCGACATCTCTTTTGCTATATTACAGTCCTTTATGTCATTAAACTCAACATCAGTCAGTGAGGAATCAATTTCAATCATTTATGAGTTATGTTCATTCTTTTCTCTCATCTGATCAGGTGTTCTATGTCCAGGAGGCAGTGAAGTGTAGTCATTATCCAAATGGTTGAGTGCATATTCTCCAATTCTAGATAGGTATAACCTCATCCTACTTTTCCATGTAGAGAAGCTCTCCTTATTTAACTTCGGTAATTCTCTCCTATACATCTTCATATCTTTTACTCAAGTCTTTCAAAATTATCCCTTTATAGTACTTAGCTCTGATACCAATTCTTGGATCACGGAGGTGGAGGGGAGGGGGGGGTGAATCTATAATCCTTGATTCTTTGTACCTTAAAAACTTTCTCTAATTTATCTCATTCATAAAAACTTCAATATTAACAGATAATAGTAAATGAACTTTATCAATCAACAATAACATTCACAATAAATATGTTGAAGGATGGAGACTAGAAAATTTGTTGAAGGATGGAGAGACAATACTGTCACCATTGAAGAGAGGAAGTTGGGGATTACTGTGGAGCTCATTGCTCATGTCACGGGGATTCCCAATGAGGGTCAAAATTTTTATAGGGACCGAAAGGTATCGGAGAGTGCGGCTAAGAAATTCTTGAAATCTATGAAAGAGAAGGTCACATTTGCAGAAGGCAAGGTTAATGGCTACATGGAAACTGTCATGATCAAGGAGATTTGGTGCTATGTTCTATAGGCTATTATGGAGTACTTCACTCTCGATGGCTACTTCACCCATGCTCATTCCCATCATTTCATTTTCCTTAACCACTTCAGGTACAAGGACACCATTAATATTCCTTTCTATCTATACTCCTCTCTAGTTAAAAGCATAAATGAGCATAAGGGGTCTCCTAAGAAGGTTGTCAAGCATGAGGGTTTGATTTTGTTAATTTATGAGCATATGAAGAAAACCATTCCTACCCCCAGCTCTACTCCCTCTTCTGGTAAGAGTAAATTGAGCCCCAACCCTAAGGCTGGGTTGGCCAAGCGGAAGGTGGAGGAAAATTTGGGTAGTAGCTCGAAGAAGATTTGTTCAGATGCTACTAAAGAGGGGGTTTATTCTAAGAACTCAGAAATAGAGGATTCTGAGGATGGGGACTCTAACATTACCTAGGAGAATAAAAACCCTAGCAAGGATGAGGAAGAGACTGATGACTCTAAGGCTTTTTCTGAGCAAGATGAGAGCAATGAGGAAACTAACAGTGAGAACGTGGCTGAGGATAACAAAGAGGAAATTGGGGAGGGGAATCAGATGAATAATGATGCTAATATGCAAAGCACAGTTGATTCTCAGAGACTGGGAGATGAGATTGATCCTCTGTGCAACAAGGAGAAGGATACTACCACTGGCAATGATGATAATGTCATTGTTGAAGCTAAGGACCCTGATAATAAAACCCAGAAGACTACTGCTGAGGAGAAAGGTAAAGATCTGGGTGAGGCTATTTCTGAAGGCACAGGGGGGTGTAATTCTCACAACCTTGAAGACCTGGTTGACAAAGCCATCCGGTATGCGGAGAATCAAAAGAATGATCAAGACTTCAATAAAGAGGAGGTTCCCATTCTGAGTGATTATGTTGAAGGTATGAGGCATGACATGCCTATATCTCAAGACTCAAAGGACAATAATTAGGAGGGTAGTGAGGAGTCTACTGAGTGTAAGGCTAGAGAGTCCACCATCAAGCTCATTTTTGAAGACTTCAATGACAAAGAAGAGGTGACTACTGGTGTTTTGCAGACAGTTAAGGCTGAGGCCTTGTATTCTTTCAGATTTAGTAAGTGGTGTTTTCATGAAATTAAGAGGCTCCATTTAAAATGTAGAAAGCTTGAAGCTAACAATGACATCCTCCATGAGAAAGTGGATTCTCTTCTCAAAGAGAGGGCTTCTATTTCCCCTACTGTCCTGGTGGAAAAAGTGGATAAAATTGACAATACTCTTAACAAAATTCTCCAGCACAGTAAGGATAGTATGAAGGTGTCCAATGCTAACCTTAAAGCTCTGGTTAATTTACTGGAAAATGCTTTTGAGGATGATACAGAGGGTAAGAATGTTAATCTGCTGGACAGTGGTGGCCCCAGTTCTCGGACCTGTGGAAAGAAGAATTCTCCTAAGATCAAGAACAATCTAGAAGAACTGAAAAGTGTTATCGACAGGATGGATAACATCCATGTTAGAGTAATTAGTTAATTTCATTACTCTTTTTTGCTTAAGCTATCTCTTATGTACATTATAATTAATATCTTTATTAATTATAATGTGCAACCTAGCTTTTTTAGGTTTTAGGGTTTTGTTCACCTTTATAGGTTGAACCTTGTAAATATTTTAATTAATCTTGGAATACAATTTCTCTCACACTGTTGAGATTTCCAAGCTCTTTCTTTTTGTCTTCTTAGTTTCCTTTCAGCAACAGGTTATTTGCATGCAGGTGTTCTTGGTGTTCTGTGAAACTATTTTTCTTAGTTTCTACAATCCAGGCTAAGATGGAGAAACTGCTGGATGATAAAGCTGGGATTCTGGATGAGGATGCTTAACCTGGTGCTCCTACTAGTGTTTTTTGTTGTGTCTATGATCTTTTTGGCTGGTCTTTTGCTATTTTTCTAGCTTTGTAGCCCCTAGTATGGGCAGTTCGCTGTTGTTGGTCTTTTTTGGGTTCTTTGCCTTACTCTTCTGATCTTTTGAAACTTAAGTTGTAAAGGGTTTCGGGTCCCTTCAAAACCTATTTTTCTAGTAATCAGAACATTCACAATAAATATTCAACAGATATAACACCAATATTTAATGTGGAAACCCAATTTGGGTAAAACCACTATGGGAATTATCACCCACTAAAGAAATACTCTTCCGAAGTATGCTTAGTTAAAAGCCAATCTGGTTAAAGATTACAATGCACATTGTTAAATGTGAACCTGTTAGGGGATTTGTCTTAGATCCATTAGGATCTTCACCCTGTTAGGAGTGGTTTGGTTAAAGGTCTTCAAACACTCTTCTAGAATGTCACCTCTTTCAAGGATTTACAATAAGACTGTTAGGTCCACTCGATTAAGATATTTTTCTTTTACAAATGTTTATAAGAAATAATATATAAATTGATTTGTAAATTTGCAACTACCTCTTACTTAATCAGATCCCTTGTGCGCTCTTTGTCTTCACTTCATTCCATCACCTTCCACTGGCATTAACACTTGATCAATGTCAACTTGCTAACTTAGATTTCAACCTTTTTCTTTTTCACTTCATTAGTTTGTGACTCATCAACCCTTCAACTTGCCAACCAACTCTTTATACAATTTCATCCTTTATATAGAATTTGTTTTATCTCTTAATCTACTTTATTACATTTTCCTTTGATTAATCTCAATAGTCCAATCATCCTCATAAACCAATTCAATGAATTTAGAGCTTGGTAAAATATTTTATCATCACCTCGAAACTTAAACTTTCTTGGAACTTGTACCTTCACTTTTTGCCGCTTAGATCTATACCATATATCATCACCTTGAATTTTCCTGATTGTAGATCTCATCAACTAACTCTTCCTCATCTTTAGAATCTTCCAAATCATCATAGCTCATCATTAAATGTCATTCTAATCCTTGTATTTAATTTTTGTTTCTTTCTCGGTGGCCAACTCCTTTTTCTTCAACCAAAATTAAGTTTGCTTCGCTCATTAACTGAAACCTTCTACTTAGTGACTTGACTTCCTTTCTCTTTACCAAAAATTACTTTCCTTTTACTAAATGACTTTTTCCTGCTCAATAACTGAACTATTTTGTTTACCGACTTGACTAATCTTCTTTACTGATTTGATATAATCAAATGTTTTGTAGATAACAATTATATCAACATAACCTTATCATTGTCTGATTTGTATTAGCTTGCCAATTAAGTTTTTTAACTTCACAACATTTCACTTCCTTTTCTTCCTTAACTCACTCAACTTATATCATACTCCAAATGATACATAAACTCAATATAAACTAGAAATCAATTGGTTGACATAAATGACAAGATAATAAATGATCTAATCCTTCTAAAATCTTGTATACCCCTGATCATTGTTAGTCTTCATCATCATCACCATCATTTATATGAATTGAAATAAATTAAATGAACTCTTTACTTTACTATTTGAAATTGACCGAATCTAGGTATGCTGATATGGAAAGCTTCTAACTTGAAAACTTTGGAAAAGTATAAGAACAAATATAAATAGTGAGGATGAATCCTGAATTAATGGTGTGATTAGATCTCCTCTAGGAGTATGAATATTATTTTGTAAGTCAAACACTATAACTATTATATTAAAAAATTATAAAAGATATCTTAGAATATATCTGTGTAAAATGTGGGTGTACACTATGTTATTATCATTATAAACATATCATGGTGAGTTTTCAATACCTATGATGTTTTATTCCACAATTGCAAAATAAATGTACCACAGTAAATTCTTTTGAAGAAAACAAATACCAATTTTATATACCCTTTAATGTTGATCACACATCTTTAGTAATAGAGAATGTGAATGTCGAACTCTATGGTAATTAAATTTTACATGTATGGGTAGGCTTATGATATTGTTTCATAGGTTAAACCATCACGATTCATGGTGCTTATCATCATAAATTTGCAAGTTGTTCCCTAGAGTTTGCTACAAAGTGGAGAAGGTAGCATGGATTCTTGTCTTTCATATTTTTTACTATGCATAGGAATGATGAATATTGAAAAAGGAAGGTGATTTTTTTTAATTATAGATTTTACATAATCCAAGATAATCTATCCTAGTGAGCTAGGAGCAACCAACACAGTTTAACTTTATTAAATTACTTTTTTTTACCACTTATGAATAATGAAAAGTTTAGTACCTTCCAACTTCCATGAGTAAGTCAAATCTTAGGGGGGGAGGATGTAGCACCCCTCCAAACCTAACATGTTTTGTATTCCTTTGGAAGTTATGAGAATTTTGTAGATACTTATATACTTGGATAAGAGTAGGTCTCTTCTTGAAGGTTGAATAAAAAATTCATTCTTAACTATAATAATTATACTTTCATTTAGGTAGTGATAAATGTTTTCTGGTAGATTCTTGCATGTGTACTCATCTCTTCTTATGCGTGCATGGGGTCTTGATGATATGGAGACATCTAATAGATTTATATGAGCTAATATTTATCAATGGTTATAATCTCTTGGATAAATTAGGGTCAATATTGATACTTGGGCACATAAACTTTAATTAATAAACAAATGCTATGGTTTCTAGATCCCTTTAATGGTTTAATTATTTGATTATGATTATGATTAACATGAATATCACTCGATGATTACATGAATAACCATGACTATCTCTATGGGACTAACCATACTTATGTGATGGGTTATGACCTAACCCTTCTGCTTGCAGTACCCTCTCTAGTAGTTCTACTTGTTACATTGAAGTTGGATAGGACTATGACATTCTATCATTTATGGACTTTATGGTTCTTCCTTACCTTACTAGATTTAGATGATAATATGTTTTTGCACTTGCAGATTATGATTTTTCCCTTCAATAATATGATCAGGACCATTATTTTTCATGCTTATATATATATATATATATATATATATATATGATTTGGATTATCCCTTGTGGTTGATTATACGAGTTATCTTGCTAAGAAATGATTCACACTTTTTGCGTATATTCATGATTATGATTATTGGTCTAACCCTGCTAATGCATGTTATGATCTATATGTATCCTACTTGGTATGGTTGCGAGATGAGGGGAGATAGTCGTAGTCACTCTCGCAGGAGATCAGCACAATGTTACACTCCTCCTTCCTTGTATGTCATTGTTTGTATATAGATATGTATATGTGTTTCTATTATTTCTCAGTGATGCACGTGTGTGTGGGTACCAAGCATAGAATCCACCTAGCTACATAGGTCTGAGCATGCCTTAAAATCCTCAAACCACTTGTTGTTGTTCGGAGATGGTCCAGAGTTCACACATGAGAAAACCCTATGGTTTTGATTTTTTTTTTAGTCTCTTGGTTTGGTTTAGGGTGGATTTGAGTTCCTTATTTTATATATCCTTTTATGTTGGTCTCATTTATATCGTTATGAGATATGTAGGATTATGATATTTATTTTATCTTTCTATGTGTTAATCATATATACAAAGTATGCATATATGGGTGCACACATATATGCATACCTGTATATATTAAGTTATACATGTATAAGTAGTTATGCTCATGAGTGAATTAGTCATGATCATGATTAAATGTATTTTGATGCATATTGAGGCTTTAAATAAATAAAATAAATGTAAAGTGAATAAAAGAAATACATAAAATAAAAAAATAAATAAAACTAATTACGTACTCCTACATTTAATCCTCTCTCTCTTATATGTCTTGTTGGTACAGAGGGTGGGAGCGGAACTTAGGACCTCATGTTTGTGAGGGGTCCCAAGTTGCCATTGGCGTAGTGGCTTCCTTGAGAAACATACTCAAATATGTTATATTTATATAAGAGTTAGTTGATATTAATTATAACAACAACAACAACAATAAAACTATATAAGTGGAGTTAAATTATTTAATATACTTGTTTGGGGTAAGTTAGTACGGGAAGGGTAGGTAAGTTGGTTTCCACCAATTGGTGAAACTACCTACCTAATTAATTAAATTAATTAGTTATTAAATAACTCACCCAAATATTAGAGAAGGGAACTTGCTCCACGAGAAGAAACTCCCCCAACCTATGCAACTGTTCAGAGGATTATATAATTAGGATATTCCTTCCATGTAAAGGGCGGGGGTGGGAGAAAAAAAGGGAGAAGCATTGAATGGGGGATCCAAAATTATTGACATTAGAAACTTTGATTTTTTTAAATATTTTTTTGAGTCTTTATTTGTGAGATCCAAGAAGTGGAATTGTTAGAGAGGAGGATTGGGTTAGAAGAATAGAGGTCATCCACTTCAACCATTAGTCTCTGCAGGATTTCTAGGTAGGGTCTAGAGCCCAGGAGCATCGTTTAATTGCCTGATTGTACATTTTTGTTTTATTGATTTGAGATTTGAAAGTAAAATTTGGAAATGAATGTGCAATATGATCTTCCTGTGAATTGATGTTACCTGTGTCTGCCTGGCCTACTTGTTTAAATGGTTGAATTTAAGGTTAGTTTGTAATATTATTTGAGCTTGTAGATAGTCCAAAAACCTATAGAAAATCTTTGTTGTGTGAAAAACCATAAAATTTTAGACCAGATTCATTTAATAAGAAATTTTAGTATTTTCTTGTTTGATTAAAGGTTAATATTGATTATTAATAAAAATAAAATAATAATAAACATTATGAATTCATTATTCTTTTATATTTATTATTTATTAGAATGATAAATTGAATTTTATTTAAATTAAAATTTGTTAAAATAAATATGCTTAATAATAATAACAATTTTATTAAGGACAATGAAAAGATTCATAATCTCTAATGTCCTATCTTTATGAATATAAATAAAGAAGTTAATAGTGCCATCTTATACAAATGTTAATATTAATCGTAATAGTTTTACTGTTGTCCTTGCTTGGGAGAAAGTAGGTAATTAAAGTTGAAAACCTTATCTTGGAAAACCCTATCATTATTAAGTAATAATATCTCCTATTTTCCCTGCTAAAAAAATGGACATAAAGATAAAATCCATCCTTTCTTCAAAGCATTATTCAAGTTTCTTATTTTCCCTCCTAAACAAGTTGAGATGATAATCTTCTTAAATAGGAGATGAAAGTGGAAATGTGTATAAATTTTTTTATTTTTTAATACCTCTAAGCTCTTACATGTTTTTTTTTTTTTGTTGGTAAAAGGCTAAAACCAAGGAATTTTATTAATCATAAAAAGTATGCTCTTACATGTATTTTAAATGTATATAACTTCAACTTTTTAAAAAAGGTTTTAAAAAAAAGAAGAGAAATATTTTTTTAGTTAAATTATTTTAAGTTTTAATTGTTTAAAATTTAAAATTTAATTAAATTAGAATATAATATATTTAACCTATTTATTATTATTATTATTATTTATTTAATTAAATGTGGTTAGAATTTAAGTAAGAATGATAATGTAATTTATAGTTATAAATTAAGAGGTTAACTTTAGTTTATATTAAATTTGAATTCAATTAAAGTTTTAACTTAATTAATAGTGAACAATAAACTAAGTTTATTAAGTTTATAATTAGCCTAGATTTATAAAAAATAGTTTATGTTAAATTAGGAATCTATTTTTGGATATCATAATTAAACAATTCATAAACTACAGAGTTGCAAAGATTGATTTTTTGCACGTGTTTTAGACGAGAGCTTTAGTTGTACAAATGTGAAATATATGTTAAGGACATATAAACGTGTCTACCATTCAAAGGGTTTGTGATTCCAATGATCTACAAGGTAGTTAAAGTTATTTTACTAGAGGATAATAGTGTTCTTGAAAGTTTATCATAAGATGTTGGTAGATCTAATAAATGCAATATATATGTTTGTTTGTTTGAGCTTAATGATGCCTTAAGATGATCTAAGATTATATGCATGTTGATTTGGTAGTTTACATTCATCAAGGTGGCTAAGTCCAATGAATCTAAGTTATGTTTTTGTGATCTTAGACAACATGATCATGAAAGATGATAAAATGATTTATAAGAAATTGGTAAAACATTTTAGGATTATGATCATGATCTTGAGATGTTATTGTTGGATCAAAGTGATGTTTGGAAAGTGCACAGAGATCCTAATGGTTTATTTTGGTGTTGAGAGATGGATGATTAGGGATTAGGATTTTGTCGACCTATTTATTGATAAATATGGTGAATTAGGGTTTGAATGGTATGCCATGTGTATGCACCAATGTTTTTGAGATTGCGGAAGAAAGTGTATACTACGGAAGCATTTTTAAAGATCTTATAAGGGATGAATTTCTTGTCTATAGTGTGATAGAAAGAATTGCAGAAAGGGATATACTGTACTAAAAAGAAACTGACCAAGCCATAGTGAGATTCTACTATTTAGTTCATGAATTATAATATTGGTGTCTAAAAAGTGTTTTCAAATTAGTGAGACTTCTGAATTTTAATTGTCAGTTAGTGAGACTTCCTTAGGGTGGGTTCCCAAGGAAAATTGAGTAGTGAACTCTTGGAAATGTTCTTGAATGAAAGTGCATTCCTCATATTGTAATAAGCTATACTTCTAACAAGGTATCAATCTTATTGTGGGTATCATCCCCATCGTGGTTTTCACCCTAGTTTAGGTTTCCACAATAAAAATCTTTGTGCTATGTGGTATTGATGTTTTTTTATTTTTTTATATGCTTTACATCTTGAAAATAAATAATAAGAATTTATGTAATCAAGGGTTTATGCTTGAAGGGTCTAAATTTTTAAAGTCTAGGTATTTTGGTAGCAAATGATTCACCCCCCCTCTCAATTATTTTTGCCTATTTTCTACAATTGATGTTAGAGACTAGTCCCTAGAAGGATTCCTAACAACTTTAGGGAGATTTGAAGATGGAAGCATATAAGAAAGATAGTCAAAGATTTTATGGAAATAATTATACACTATGGAAGAACATAATGGTTGTACATCTTAGATGTATTGATGAAGATCATTGGATAATTACAAATAATTCATGAAACCCTCCTTAGATATGTAACACCCCGCTAGGGAACCCAAGAGAAGTTAACCTAAACATGCTACTAAGTTTGGTGAACAATTTTTTAAAAAAAGTTTACAAACAAGTTAAACAACAGTGCGGAAGCAATTACCATTTACTCACATTGAAAATAACATCCAACATAGATTATAAATGTCGAGGGTCCCATGATGTAGAATTATGTAAGAATAAAACACAACTAGAACTAACATCAATAAAAGATTCCATAACTATCAAATTACAATTACATGATAACAATAAATACAATCCTCATGGACATCCATGACATGTACATAAACTGACATCCACTGCACATGTCACAAGGTATGTAGTAATAAAACTAACTATGATAATACAATGTCCAAATTAGGTATCACATGTGATACACTAATACAAGATTACAAATATGAAGATAAGAAAGAAGCATCAATGAAATATCATAAGGAAACCAACTGCAGGACCACCATCTAGCACTGACACCAGGACGTCAAATCTCAAATAGTTAAGAATCACTACCACCCATCCATGTAGGACCACAAAGGCCTACCCCACCATGCTGAGGCCCCACCATGCTGAGGAGATAACCACAAACCCCAATCAGATAACCAATACAAAACAAGGATAAAACCCTAAGCAAAAGGATCCTAAAAGAACTCTAACTCAAGATAAACATAACAAAGATAAAGGTACAACTCACTAAACCAGAGGCAACCGACACATGTAGAATAACTAGACTATGCATAGGAAGGTGTCATCATGTACGTCTAACCCTTGAGTTTTGTCCTGATAATCTCTCTGGATCTCGGCACCCAAGTGACCATACATGGTATCAATGACCTCTCGTACTGACGAAGTCATCAACTATGCCAACTCATCCCTTAAAAGGGGGCTAGTCATCTTCTCAACAACACCTTAGTCTATACTAGCACTCAAGCATGGGTGAGGACTTATATCTTATTAGGTTCAATTAAATACCCCTTAATTATATTAGGTTATCACTTGATTACTGAAACTTTACAATAAGTGATCCTAGTAGCCACTTGTGGGCCCTGACGCTTATTGTAAGCCACCTCCTACTACATGTCCACGTAAACTACCCTAGGCTCACAGATCTCTCCTAGATCTAATCAGGTATACAACTACATAATCCCAAATCTAGTTACACACAAAAGAACTAGATATGATTATAGAGATACCATAAACAGAATGCAATATAACATGAGCCCAATGGTTAAACAGGAGTGATAATTAGATAAAGAACACACACATCAAACATAACTGATAATATGAACATTTGACTCATACCCCAGCCTCTATATTCCTTAGGTCTTCTAAAACCCGACAACCCATATTGTAAAGGAAGACACAAAGAATACAACACTCATGCCATAACGAACTTGTAATAGATCCATAAGCATTTAAATTTCATTACAATACATAATTGAAACTGAACCATAATTGCACACAATCCATAATGAACATAATTGATTCTATACATTAAGACGATTAATCCCTACAGGAGAATCTAAACATAATCATTATAACAATATCATAAATAAGAAAAATACCCTAGGCATGATGATCTATAGATTTAGCAGAATAAAAACCCAATTTCACTATAAGGTGTACAATCTCAATAATAGATTATATACGAATTTTCCTCACAAAAATTCACCTTTTACTAAAATATCAAATCACAATACTAACTTAAATAAATCAATGATCAAAATCTATTCTAATCTTGATTAATTCTATGAATACCATCTAACCAAAGAAACTAGTGTTTAATTTAGATAAAATCTCAAAATTATCTAACTTAAAAGAAAAATACAAGTCATAATAGATTTTGAGCAAATTATATTACAAAGTAACCAAAAGTATAAATTAAATAATCTACCATTTAATCAAATAACAAAATACATTTAATATAAATTAAATAACATATATTTGAAATATATTATAATTTAAATAACAAATTAAGTATATTATAAATTAATTTATTAACAAATTAAATATAATTATTAACAACTTAAAAATAACATAAATTAATTTACTAACAAATCAATTATACATTATTAACAAATTAAAATTAATATAAATTAATTAACAATTATAAAATTAAATTAAAATAAATCCAAAAAGCATGTGGAGGGGTGTAAAAGGGCCCCACCGACCCCTGTGCATGGTACCGCTTATAGTACCGTCACAGGCGGTGGCAGGCCGACCCCTGCCGCGTAGTACCCTCGGGTACTGACGGTAGGTCCTGTCGGCCTTGGGAGGTGGGGAAGGTGGTGGCCCTGCCTCCCACTAACTTATGCATAATTTTTTTTTTTTTTAATTTCAATTTTTTTTAAAAAAAAACACTCACAATCTAAAACTTAGCTTTATTATATATATTCGATTTAAAATATATATATATATATATATATATATAGATAGATATATATATATATATATATATATATATATATATATATATATAGATAGATATATATATATATATATATATATATATATATATATATATATATATATATATATATATATATATATATATATATATATATATATATATATATATCTATCTATCTATCTATCTATATATATATATTAAAGCAAACTAACACTTAAATATTGTTGTTTACTTTTGACAGGTCTGGTCTTTTTCTGAAAATGGAAAAACCAGTACAGAGAAGAATATTTCCAGAATTGGAAATATCTTTTTTTCATTTTATGAATAGGACAATTTGACCCATACTAAATTTGTTTATTATTCTTGTTGTTGCAAATGAATGTATTTATATATTTGCCAATGTAATTCTTTTTATTTTCCCTTGTAATTTTTTTACTGTTGTAATATTTTTTTGACTTTCATTTTTTTGACAGAGAATATTTTTTTTTCACAGAATAGTGAATTTTCACCGAAATTGGGTTTTTGACAACAACCCACTAAATTAATTTATTCAAACTATAGAACTAACTGTATAGAGATTGATTTTTTGTTTTCAAAGAGTTCTAGGATGAAATTTTAATCCAAAATCGGGCAGCATAACCCTACTGTGCCAAGTTTGCATAAAAATATAAAATAGCAATCCTATGAACTTTCTAAACCCCAAATTGAAAGCATATACAGAAAATAGATCTATATCTACAAACTGAAACAAACATAGAGAAATTGCAGAAAGAACTACTGATGAATTCACAGAAAAATTCCACAAATCCCTACCTCAATTCCAATGCTAAATACTGAATAAGAAGGCTTGTAGAATGCTGAAACCCTCAGATCTGACAACAGAAAAGCTCCACCTGCAGATTTGAATCACAGTGCATACAATCCCCGAATCCAAATGCAAACAACTTTTACCCAGAAATCCAAACACACACACAAATGCTCAAGAACACAAGGAAAGCACAAAAAATCCAAAAGCTCCCTCCAAAAATCCTCCAACAACTTGATTGAATAAAAAATGAATGCTATTTCCCCCTATCAGGGATTCAACTCCACTAACCATGCAAAACCCTAGATGACTCACCAAGAACTCCTAATCAAACTCTCCCACTTTTGTTGAGAGAAATTACTAATAAATAATTAAAAATAAATATAATTGTGCACAACTCAACATAATCTCCTAAAGACAAGTTGTCACTTTTTCCAAATAAATCACTTTCAAACTCAATAAAGCACATGTTAATAATAAAATCTATTATTAAATAAATTAAATACTTAATGCATCATGAATTCATGCAATTAATTATTTAATCATTTAATAATACTCACAAACATAATAAAATCCAATTCTCAATAAAATACTCAATTAAATCCAAATAATCAATTATTTGATTTTAATTAAATTTCATCATAATAAACTTAGGACATAATCAATATTAATTTCCAATACTAAAATAATTAACTTTAATTTAATTCCCTCAATTAAATCCTAGAAGCATATTTAATCATTAAATTCAACTATGCACCTAACATTGATATTCACATAAAATAATCTAAATTAACATAATTCAACTATAATCAATAAATTAATAATCACCCACATAATCATAAATCAACTGAATCATGCAGAGTAAAAATCAAACACAATAAGTCAAACAAACACAAGAGAAGGGATCCATGAATTCATGCCAACCAGGTGAATTCAGGTAGGGTAGTAAGACTGACACTTGTCCAATCCTAGGACAATAAGGCTTAGGTTTAGGGTTTTGGGTCTGTGTATTATCTCCCCTCTTTACCATTGAGATGAATGTTTGTGGGCATGGTCACTCCTACCAATTCAGGGAAGATGATGCCCTGTACCTATGAACTTGTCACCACAAGATGAAGCATGTACATACAATAATATATAACAGACAATGATAGGGTACGGTCGGTCATGTGGATCTTGATTATGTGAGTAACTACGCCTCTGTCCTCTACCAAACAAACACGTCAAATAGATGCAAACACATGACAACCATACACATGCCAGTATGAGATCAGTACCATAAATCAATATAAAACATAAACATAACATCAAATGATATCATCATCTAATCTAAGCAATCGCACAATACACATAAAATGAACAATAATCCATAATCATCATTATTAATCATAATATTCGATCACATCAAAAGTGACCTAAAATAATTTGATCAAACACTGAAACATAAGGAATCTTAAAAGTGAACTACGGGCAGGGTACTACAAGATACCTACAAAACCTAATGATATCGCTAATGCCAAAGTGAATATTAGGGCCAATGAAGCTTTGCTAAGTGTATTGACTGATGTAGAGATGACTAATGTCATTGAATTGGAGATAGCTAATAAGATATAAGAGAAGTTGGAGATTATTTATGAAGGAGATACAACAGTGAAGACAAAAAAGTTTCGAAGCTTGAAAGGGAAGTATAAGTCCATGAAGATAAGTGAGGATGATAATATATCCTCTTACATGTTTAAAGTAAATGAGATAGTGTGTTCTATCAGATGTTCTAGAGGAACACTTGATGAGGATGAGATTGTTTCAAAAGTTTTGAGATCTTTGACTCGTGTTTATGACAAAAAGGTTGTAGATATTGAAGAAATTATTAGAATAATCAGACCCTAAGATTATTGAGAGGGGAGGGGGGTGAATTATTAATCTACCTATAAACATAATCTAATATGATAAAACTTATCCTTCAAATCCTTACCACATGCATGCAATAAGTAATCTTTAGTTGTGATAAAACATACATTGAGAAATAAGCATCCACAGAAGCTCAACACATAGCACCAGTATTTTTATTGTGGAAACCCAAGTTGGGAAAAAACCATGGTAGGAATGGAATTGATACTAATAAAAATGCACTCTTCTGGAGCATGCTCGGTTAAGAGCATAGCCATGTTAAAATATCACAATAAAGTTCGGTTAAGAACAGACCCTATTAGGAGCCACCCATTTAAGGTATTTACCTATAGCATTATTAGGATATTTACCCAGTTAGGAGTAGCCTTGTGAAAGGACTTTAGATGCTAGCTAAAGTGCCACCCTGTTAAATGATTTTACAAAAAGATCTGTTAGGATTTACCTGATTAAGGGATTTTGACCTATTGCAATTGTTAGGGAACAACAAGAAGCTTGATCTGAAAAATAACACTTATCATGTTCTAGTAAAAATATAGTTCAAGCTCAATCTCTTCTTCATATGTAAAATATCCAAACATTGCAATCACACACCTATATTCACAATCTACCTCTTTTCACAACTCTCCTAGTCCATAAAAAATGTATAAATATGTTTTCACTAACTACGTTGGTTAAGACCCAAATTACATTTGAATTTCATCATTAAAATTCATTCCCTCTTAGTCCTTAAACCCTAAAATGTGTTACCACTTTCAAATTATAATTTCAGATTTAATTCGGCCTCCAGATCCATTGCACAATCAATTTGACAAAGAAAAGTCAAACATATTACACTTCTCTAGGTTTATGTACCTCTTCATGAATTATCAATAACATTGACCAATAAGAATAATACCTAAATTCCATGTAATCTTATAAACATCATCACATATTCTAGAATAATCAATCATCTTTGGAAACCAATCTGCCTTCACCAATCAAGGATCTAATTGATTGTTCTTCACTGCTCTTTTCTTCTTCACTTGTCTGAACTTTGAAATCTTGTAACTCTTTCCGTCAAATCAAAAATATTGATGTGTTTACAATATAAATCCAATAATATCATAAAGATAACACACCTTTGATTGCAACACCTAATTCCATTCCTGTGGTACATACTGATCAAATCTTTCTTCCTTGTTCCTTCACTGCTAAACAAATTCCCTGACTTGACCATAGTGACTATAAGTTACATAAAAATAATCATACACATATGTGATCATAGATATAGCATTGTACACACCTCTAGAGCCTATGTGCCAAATTTCACACTACATTTCACAACATAGCTCTCAATTAATATTCTACATCATAACTTGGTACACCAAGAACATAGTCATCAACCTAAGTTGACATCAATGACAATAACATAACTGATGGAAAAAAAAACATAACTGAACAAAAACAACATCAATCCATCAACATACTTACTCATGTCATTTTCATTAGTTATGCCAATAATATCCCACTTTGGCATTGATGGCAACATACCAAGCAATAGAAAACATGTTCTTGAACCATAACACTTTGTCTTCATCTTCATATGATGGCAACACACCAATAGATATGAAAACTCCCCTTGTTTATCTTCACTTCATAGTTCATCTCCCCTTCGCTATCTTCTATTATCCCATTCTACTATTCTCCCCCTTTGACAATAATTTCAAAGGTGCCATACTACTCAAGACTCTATCTATCTGACTATTCCCCCTAAAGAGTATTCCCCTTTACATCAATCCACTAAAAAATAAAAATAGCAATACCCACTAGATTGATGCAGCATTTGCATCTTAATTCTTCTTAGGTAGGTGCATGACCCCCAAATTACCTCTAAGGTACTCAAAAGTATCCTTAAGAAGTTGATCCAAGTGTATCTCTCACTAAAAATTCAAGTTTCATAAAATCTCCCAAAAGTAGTGCCAGATCGAAGAACTCATCAAAATGGATTCAATGCGATTTGAATGGGCTCGAAAAGAGTTCATTTTCTCAAGTTATGGCTGGTCAAAATTTGGTCAAACTAGGTACAGAGGCTGTCAAAAAGGTGAAAATTTGACCTTATCAAAATTGGTCAAAGTCAACATCATTGCGAAGGTCTCATCAAGATGATTCCATCGATATGCTATTTGTCAAAATCGGAGCTTAGACGTAAAAGTTATGACTGGTCAAAGTTGGGTTGAACAAGTTAACTAGGATTGACTGATGATGTCATCATGCTAATGTGGCAGATAAAGTGATGTGGCACCTTCCACCAATCTGCATTTGACATGTGGCAGATACGATGACATGGCATTCTGGCAATTTTATCCAATCAACAATGGACATGTGGCATTTGATGAGCAAACAAGAGAGTGCCATATGGAACCCCACAAGGCACCTCAGAATGAGGACAGTTGAACCATTTGAACAAAATATGGTTGCCGGATTCAAACTTGTAATCTCTCATTTCACAACCTCCCACCATTGCCACTGCACCACACGTGTTTTATACTATATTTTGGAGGGACTTTTTTTTTACTTAGTAAAGCCGCCAGACAAGATAAAGGCTTGTTATTGAATGGTTGGTGAGGGTCAAATGTAATGTAAGATTAGATTAAGGTTGTACAAATGCACTTGTAAAATTGAACTAATTTATTTAGCAAGATAAACAATAGAAAACTAGGTGCTAAACATAAGCAATCAACCCAATTAAGATGTGAAAATAGATCTAAACTAAGATATGAAACATATAATGAGATAATCACCTTGAATTAAGAAGATGAATATTTTTTTCCACTCTGAACACTATTTTTCTGGACCTGCAACTAAATTTACAACTGTAGATCTGCGATCATGACCGAAAAGCCAAAAAATGCTAAAAATCTCAGGCTGCCAGGAACAGGTTGACCATGTCACTGTATTCCAGAATAGTTCAACAAAGTCATCATGTTCTGGAGGCACTTTTCTTAAGTTGACCCAGATGTTTCTAGTAGATCTTTGTCTACAACTTCCAGATTTCTACCTACAATTATGAGATCCTGCTCCTGCACACATAAACCTAGGTTTTGGGGTTGGGGTGGATAAGGGATTTCCTTAGTCAAGCCCTAGATTGAGGAATCAACCTTGAATTAAAATGTAAATGTATAAAAGAAAAAAGACAAATGCAAATATTCACCTTTCTTGAAGAAACCCTTGTCAATAAGGATTTTGTGGTGTTTGTATGATGATCTTGAACTTGCAATGTAGTAAATCTCCACAAATACTATGGATCTATCAAAATCACTTCATGGAGCCATGGATGTAAGTGTTCATCAAATGAAGAAGATTATGAATGCATCAATGTATATATCATCCCTTTCTAGCCAACAATATGCTCGATCTTGAAGAGGAAAGATGCCCACAAAGGATCCTTGAATCTATGAAGATTTGAACACTTGAATGCTTGAACACTTGAATGTGAGATTGCTATTATTAATGTTTCTCTATGTCTCCATGTCTCTATGTCTCTCAAAATGAGGTTCCTAGGCTTACTTTTATAAAAGTCTCCAGGAGGGACAATAAAGCAAGTCGATGGGGTTAAAATCCCCAAGACAACACCCGTCTTGAGGCTCACAATCCCCGGGGAATAGGTCGACCTATTCCAGAATAGGTCTACCCGATTGACCTGTTCCAGGGTTGGCCCATAGGGAACCAGCCCCAAAGTCTCTGAGACTACATAGATGGAAAAGGGAGAAACAGGGTTAAATGGGAGAAAAAAGGGACTGAGCATGAATTCATCCATGGTCCAAAAAGTCAATAAAGGGAGCTAAAAGGTCTTAAATGAGGAGTGTGTCCATTTTAAGATGGTACATTTAGCCCCCACTTTAGTAGGAGTATGCGTTTCCTCAAACTCATAGTAAAGTAGATTGAAAAGCAAGAGATAATCTTATAATGGCTAAGGAGACAAAGAAATCATCAAGCCCCAAAGGGACTTGAGTCTTCATCACATCCAAAGCCAAAAAATAAGAGAGATGTCACTAACAAGAAAGTGTATCAAAGAAAAAGGAAAAAAAGGGGGGAAATAAAAGATGGCATTGAATGGTCTAGTAAGTGTGTGTGTCATGCTAGTTAACCCATCAAAGATGAATTGAATGGCCTAGAAAGTGTGTGTGGCATGCTAGTCAACTCATCAAAGGATTCAACTTCAATGGAACTCCAAGTCCCAAAAAGAACAATCAAGAAATGACCCAGGTATAAGGATGTGTTTGTCCTTAAGGGATAAAAAATGTGATCAGGTTTTCTAGACTGCCAATAGTCTCAAGACAATAGTCTCAAGAAGGATAAAAAATAATGATTGGGCCTCTCAGATAGTTAGTAACCCAAAGAGAGATCCAAAGAGAAAAGAGCCCCCAAGAACTATCAATAGTTTGATAAAGGAGACAAAACTACCAATGTGCGTGTGTGTAAAAAGTGAGTAGAGTGTATGCCCCCACATTAAAGTGATTGCAAACAACTCAATAGGAAACATGGCTTTAATGGATACATGAATCCATGAAGAACATTTCCACTATGAAATGCCCCTAGGAGAGAACATTCCAAGGGAAATGAACACATAACAAAAGAGAGAACATGAAGGGATCCACTAACTTTGGAGTTAGTATGATATATGATAATATGTAACATTATATCAAGTATGAAATTTCATCATTCACCAAAGGAAGTAGAACTATAACACAATTGAGGAAAAAAAATACGTAATATCTATGAAGAAGAGTCTTTTTGGGCTGACAACACAGAGACCAAAAAGAATCAGTACTACTATGTTTCAAGCATCCAAGTAGATTATACAAGGGAACATTTATGAACAATAGCACATATACAACACAACATGAAACCAAAAAATAGAAGGAGAGAGATACAAATAGAAGAATCACACAACATGTTTGATTAATTTATCATCTTGTGCCAATGGAGCAGTCAAGAATTGTCTACAGGAATCAAGACAAAACATATAAAAAAAAGAACAACATGGGGGAAACACAACATGAACACATAAAGACTACCATGCTAGAGAATTCCACATTAAGCACGCCACATGCCCCCCCCATCTTGGTTTGAAATGTTAGGGAAGGGTGAGAAACTTGAAAGAGGAACAACATCCTACACAGTAGGAACCACTACCAAATTCTTGCAAGGACTCTGGGGGAGTCATTGCGCTCTTCACTAGGAGTGATTGTAAGCTGCATATAAAACATGTTAGGAAAATCATAATCCATATAAATATTCTCATATTCATGATCACTAACATGTGCATTAGAATCATCATCAAGGGTATCTTCCATATCAAGATTAATAGAATCTAAAATACAAACAAAATTATCATGTTTATATTTTTCATATTCTTATTTTTATTAACTTCCTTTAAAGGCTCAAGCATGGGTTGATCAAAGGAAGGAAAAGGTTGAGAGGAATACGTAGTGCAAGAATAAATGGAATGAACCTTATCCTTAGCTTGATGGTTTTTTTGATGCTGACGATTATGTTGGTTATTAATGGTTTTACGATATAAACTTGAAGGATTGGGTTCCACAATCATAGGTTCTGGGGAGGGAACAACTATGGGTTGATGAATGATAGGAAGAGGAATAGGTTGGTTAGGTAAGATATTTTTAGGAGTATCAACCTTAGGAAGGATAAGCTCAATAATATTTTCTACCTTGTATTGTTGATAGGATTGAAAGAGATGAGCAAGACTGTTAGGTAGTTTTTGAGGAAGAGATGGCCAAAAGAAATCTATATCAACATAGTCTCAAGGACGTGAAGGTTTGTAAAGGGAATTATTAATGGTGATAAATTATTATTTATGGTGAAACTTTATGCACTTATGAATAGGAGAGGTTATAGCTTGCATGGAGGAAAGCCATGAAATGCCAAGCTTAACCTGAAATTAGTCCAAAGTAGGAATGACAACAAAGGTAGTGTAATCACCTAAATTTGGACAAGATTAATCATGTGAGTAATCAAGGTAAAACTAAGGAAAAATCAAGGCAATTGAATCAAAACAAGCATTTATCCAATCAAAATTCAAATCGAGCCTTAATTCAATTTAATTAAAAATCAAAAGCCATAAATTCAATTTAAATTGATTAAATAATGATAAATCAAATCAATGTGCAATTAATCTAATTAATTTCATAGTTCAAGTTAAATAAGATCAACCCATTTAAGGGGTACACATGGCTAAACAAATTAAATAAAATCAATTGATTAATCCTATTTTCTCTCAACACCACATGGGAGGAAAAAGCCTCAACCAATAGGATTCAAGGATAGAGCTCACATTGATCAAGCCTAAAATGAATCTTAATCACACATAAGGTGAGAGCATCTTGTCCACTCATTTTGTCTTCTTGTCCCAAGCTTTGAGGACACAATATTTAAATTGTCTCCAAAGGGTGGAACCAAGGACTTAACCCCAACTCAATCATGATCAAACCCAACTACACCCCCTACCCTTGCCAAAATTTATAAAAGAAAGGCATAAATCACTCATACCTCATCCACAAATCTGAGAATAGCATCAAACCTCTTGCAAATTAGAGTTAGAAAGGAAAATATAGAATTTAATTAGCTTTTCAATTTGGAATTGAACTATTTAACTTAGCTTATCATTTATTCTTATTCTAGGACTGTCACTAATGGAGGCTTGCTGAGAGATTTATCATTAGCATCCCTAGCTAGAGATTCATAGAGTGCTCAATTGTCAATTCTTAGCTTAATTAGATTTGCTATTTGTGGTAATTTAATTGTTATTTGAGTTATTGATGATACTAACCCTATGAAGGTACAAATTATAGTACACAAAATGGAACCCACCGTGGGGCATTAGGCCTCATTCCTTCATAAAATTTGGAAAATTGCATGTTTCTAGAATTTTTCTTGTTTAAACTCTCTATTTTGCAGGTGAAATAGCACGTTTGATCTTTTTTGCAGCACGTTTACAAGTTTCTCCCGCACTTTTGATATCTAAAACAATGCTTCTACGACAAAGTCTTGCACCTTTACATGGCATTTTAACGTGTTTGATTCCTTCTATCTTCTGTCTAACATTATTTTAGCACTTCTGCCTTGACTAGCCAACACGTTCACATAATTCACCAGTGCGTTTAAACTTTTTTTGGTGCCTTCGCTAATTATATTAGCACTTTTAAGTTCTATTTCAGTGCTTCTGAGTATTTTAATAGCGCTTTTAATTTGATCTACAACGTGTTTAAGCATTGAAATAACACTTTTAATAGATTCTATAGTGCTTTTGATTAAATTGAAAATTAACAAAATTTGACTGTTAGAAAATGATTTCTCTGTGTCTACAGGATGACTGGTCATAAAAGAATAAAAAAACCAGAGACCAGATTTAATCACGAAGGCAAAGCTTTGACAAAAAGGATCAAAGAGGAGAATATTGCTCACATCAAGCTGGTTTTAGAGGATTCTCAAAAATAAAACAAGGTATATGAACATTATCTAAAATTTGTAGAAGCATATAAAGAAAAGTTCATATCATTAAATTGGATTTATTCACCTTAATTAAGTTTTTCTTAAATTTGATAAATAAGGCTTAGATTCAATTTTATCTTTGTTTTCTTCATTTTGGCTGGTTGTGTTGACTAATTTGTTGGAGGAAAAGCACATTGGAAAGGAAAAATTGCCACTAGGTGAGCATAAAAATACAAAATTCATCAAAAATGCCCCTAGCCTTAGCTAGCTTCGAGTGAAGGTAAGCCTCAAATTTAGTCATTTTTTTTTGGCTTAAATTGTGGCTTTGTCATTTTCAAAATCTAGTAATTAAAGCACCCTATTATTGTTTGAGGAATTTGACATTAGGCCTATGATCTTCACTTTCTAAGTGAATCAAAATTCCAAAAGTGTCAAACTCCTTGATTAAAAGAAAGGCTAGGTAAATCAAGCACTAAATTGGAACAACCCCTTGTTTGTGGAAAAGAGTAGAAATACATGATTCCCATTAGTTAGTGGGTTTGGTAATTGAACCTTGTTAAAAGTGTTTGGGAATTAAGAAATAGATAGGGATATGCTCTTCACCTTTTTGGTGAATCAAACTCCCACAACCTATCTCTTTATTCAACTTTATTGCTTTCAAATGAACATGCTAGATCAATAGTGGGCTTGTCTCCTGAGATTTTGCCTTAACGAGGCCAGTGAGAGGGAAAACCCAAAGTGGGATACAATCACCTTTTCCACGATAATCTGACCCAGTCTAAAATAAAATGCATACATCCTTAATGGGGTGTGTGACAAAAGGGTGTTAAATTTTTGAACTTCCTTGAGTAGTCC
Source organism: Chamaecyparis obtusa (assembly GCA_027943335.1). NCBI lineage: Eukaryota > Viridiplantae > Streptophyta > Pinopsida > Cupressales > Cupressaceae > Chamaecyparis > Chamaecyparis obtusa. The sequence goes on along the minus strand of BSBK01000891.1, from coordinate 1,037,043 downwards.
TTCGGGATTGCGCAAAACTCTGACATACCGGTGGTGGGAAGCCTCTTAATATACTTGGAGGATGAAAGTTTAATAGCCATTTTGAAAGGAATCTTGATTAAATACCTTGTTAACTTAGAAAATCCTACCTTGTAGAGCTATGTTTACGAACCAAATTGTGAACTAGGTAGCTTGCTTGAAATATCATTTTGTGCAAAAACCCATGATAACATCCTTGAAAATCAAAACTTTTTGTGTAGAGGGTTAAAAAGAACAAGTGTACTTGTGATTTCTTTTTTTGAAAAATACATACAACAAGTAAGAGATATCCATTTGAAAATTCATCTTATATTTTTAAATCTCTTCATAAAAACAAGCAATTAACAAATTGGGGAAACAATTCGAAATCAAACCTTGTTGGATGTCAGTTTCTACATGTTCTCACAAACTCAAATTATCTTTACAAGAAGATGACACTTGCATTGCAAAAGAGGTCCCCGAATTTGAATATCAAAGTCCTTTCAACAATCATGACCAAGGGGATAGTCTCCCTAATCTATTTGAAAAGAGACTTGAATCAATGGATAGGAACTCCACATTTCATGATTACCACTAAGGAGGAAAAAATGGTAATATCAATAATGAAAACCATGAGCCTAAAGAAACCCTTGAAGAAAGAGATAATAGAGTGGCTCAAGATAATGACTTTCTTGAAGTCATGGATAAACTCATAGATAGAGATAGGGAGAATTTTTTCCTAAATCTAGCCCAAGCAGGGGTAAAGCTTCCACATGATTATGATGTGGACCAACTCAAGAAAAACCAAGAAGAGGATAATTCGATGAATGCTATGGTAAAACAATTGAAAATGTTCCAAGCACAGATCGATTTAATGAAAAAGGTCATTGCACCTAAGACATTCTCCATTGAGGCCTTTTGCCCATTCCCTTTTAACAAAAGCTTGGTTATGACACCTTTGCCTATCAATACAATATTTCCTAAGTACAATAAATACACGGGTAAATCAGACAACCCATAGGATCACCTTAGAGATTTTTGCACTCTAAGCATTGAATTTATGCATAACACTACATACTTAATGAAACTTTTTCCAAGAAGTTTAGTGGGTCAAGCCATGGAATGGTTCTCCAAACTTCCGCAAGGGATAAAGACTTTTGAGGAATTAGCCTTTAAATTTGTAACCCATTACTCCTACAATATTGAACATGAGATCACCATGCTCAAATTATGTGATACAAAACAAAAGGATGGTGAATCTTTCTTAGGGTTCCTTCAAAGGTGGAGGATAGTTTTTGCAAGATACCCATAAAGTATCCCTGAAAAGGAGAAAATGGAGATATTTATGAATAATTTAAATATGGATATGAACTATAGGCTCCAACTTCAATGTCCCCCTACATTCAAAAAACTTATTGAGAATGGGATTAAGATTGAAGATGTATTGGTCAAAAGGGGAGAGATCAAATCATTCAAAGATGATAGAACCTATACCAATACTAATAATAATCATTATATATCTAATTATACTAACAATAAAGGAGCCAACAATTACAATGAAAAACCTAAACTATGGTTGAAGAATAATAACAAAAATCTTGTGAATGATGGAGTTGTGGAAGCCCACAACTTGAAGGCTACCCCTTTTAATTTATCAAGTGGAGAAAATTCAACATACAATGTGAATCAAATGAATAAAGCTCCTTTCAATAATTCTAATTCCAACAACAACAACAAAAATGCTAATAATAATCCCTTCAATAATGCTAATGGTAACAAGCCTAAGCCCTTCTTTTCCACTTATCAAAAGAGAAAATTCACCTTCTTAGGTGAGCCATTGGAAAATGCGTTAAGGACTTTGGTGGCCAACAAGATCATTACCTTACCCGAGTTAAGGCCTTATGAACCCCAAATTAAGTCAAATTGGTGGAATGATTCTCACCATTATGAGTATCATCAAAATAAGGGTCATAAGACCAATGAGTACATGAAGTTAAAACATTTGGTGCAAGACCTAATTGATGATGGGACAATCAAGGTTGAAGGGCCCCAAAATAATGAAGATCATACGGCCTTCAAAAACCCCTTTCTAAACCATGAAAAGGGTGAGTCATCAAACACTAATTAGAATAATAAAAGAGGCAATGAAAAGGTCAATTTTGCCCATACCTATGATAACACAATTAATGTTTTAAGTGGTGATGAAAACACCATAAATGTTATTGTGGTGAAAGAGAAACCAAGGGAAGCAACATCTAATGTTGTAACTAGGGGGCGAGCTTCGAAAATTACTCTACTTGGAAATGCCCCAAGGATTGTTCTACCAAATCAAGCTTCATCTTTATCATCAAAACAATATAATTTGGTAGATCAATTACATGAACCCCTGCTCAAATCTCTATTCTACAACTACTTAAGCTCTCACCAACTCATAAGGAGATTCTAGAAAAAGCCTTGGTAGAGACTAATGTGCATCTAAATCTAGATGCAGAAAAATTTCAAAACATGGTGGGACATCTTATTGCACCTCATTGCTTATCTTTTTCAGAGTAAGATGACATGTCACTAAATCACCCCCAAAATTTTCCTTTGCATATAGAGGTCCTTATTCATAAGTATAGAGTGAAAAGAGTCCTCATTGATGGAGGGGATGACTTGAATATTTGCACCTAAAATTGGTAAAAGCCTTAGGATTTTTTGAGGAGGCTATCGACCCAAAGAAAAAGATAACTATAAAAGCCTACGATGATGAAGAGAGAGCTTCCAAAGGAGTCATAGTACTTCCTATTAGAGTTGGCCCAATGCAGAAAGAGACCATTTGTCAAGTCCTAGACCTAAAGATAACCTACAATATCTTATTAGGAAGACCTTGGATTCATGAAATGCAAGCCGTGCTATCGACCTACCATTAATGTCTTAAATTCCCCTATCTAGGGCAAAAAATCATGGTAAGCGGGGATTCAAACCCCTTTCAATATTGTAATAACATGAAGCCAATCAATGATTCTCTAGTCCCACATAATGCAGAAGGGTGCATACCCCAAAGAATCAAGCAAGGAAAAAGCTCTAAAGATCTTCCATCTTTAAAGAGAAAAGAAAAAGAAGAAAAAGAAGAAGTTGTTGTTGAAAACATTCAAAGTCCTACTAACCTATCTACATCGACAAAAGGAATAGAAAAGGTTAGTGAGGAAAGTACTCTTGAGAAGAAGAAAGAAGACAAAGATAAATCTATCCAAATCTACACCAAAGAGGCTCATTACCAAAAGATGGACCATATGATGAAAAACTTTGAAAAAAAATGTCAAATCACACAAAAGGGTATAGGCAAATACTCCTTATCCATGATGGACCTACCCTTATCTCTAAAATCATATGGAAGACCATCCAATCTACCTCATAAATACAATGATAACTTTGTGAGGGCAAGTACATCCTCTTCCATGGATGAAGAAGACAATGAAATTCTAAACTGGCTATATAAGGATGAGGAATCAAGTGCACAAGAAAAATGCATCCAAAATATAAGCATTCCCACACATCAATATGGGAAAGGATTTAAAATAATGCAAAAAATGGGATACAAAGGACAAGGACCTTTGGGAGAAAGAAATGAAGGACTCATCAAACCCATTAAAATGACATGGAGAGATAGCAAAGAAAAGACTGGATTAGTATACCTAGAACAAGGGTATACTCAAAAGCACTATCCTAAGGTCTATGATCAAATATTGCAATTAGAGTCACATAGTGATGAAGAATTGAATGATTGGGAATGTGATACATTGTCTAATGAATCATGTCAAGATAAAGGTATTGATGTCATTCATACTTACACTCCTAGCAAAGGGAAAGAACCAATTACAACATCAAATCAGAATCAAGCATCAAGCTCAAGCCAAGTGGTCATAGATAATGCACCAATTATAGAGGTAGAGATAAATCAATGGGTAGGAGAATCCTACGTACCATCATGGAGACCTACTATGGAAGAATCAAACCCTAGGTTTAATCCATGATATTTTTATCCAATGGAAACCTTAGAGGATTCTAGTGAGGAGGATTTTGACCCTAGTTCTCTAGAACATCTTGAAGAAGCACATATCATAGACTTAAGTGATACAATGTTCAAAACTTCAAATGAAGTCTTGTCCTTAAACCCTATCGGACTAAACCAAAACATTGATCCTTTGACCCTCATCTGTCCGAAATTAATTGAATGAGATTCCATTGAACCTACCATACTCCCAACATTTTTGAATGACAAATTGGTGTCCCAATACCTAAATGTGGTTGATCCTTCTTCTACCATGGAACATTAGGAAGAAGTGATAAAGGAAGCTATCCAAACTCTCAATTCAATTAAAAATGAAAAAAAAAATAAAAAATAAAAAATGGAAAGAATCTAATGTTGAAAACCACATTGTGGCAACATTAGATCAAAAAGAGAAAGAAATAAAGAATAATTCCAAAGGTGAAAACCCAATAGAGGCACCTAAGGAAGGGAGTTTGGATACTTTACTCAAGCACTATGAAGAAAGATCTCCCATCTTGATTGAGCCGACAGAAAAAGTGAACATTGGGTCAGAATCAGAGCCACAAATCATACACTTAGCATCATCTTTGTCTATTGAAGAGAGAAAAGACTTCATCAAAAATTTCAAGGAAAAACAAATCAATTTTGCATGGTGATATTCCAGGATTAGATCTAAATTTAATCATGCATCATTTGAACATAAGAGAAGGAGCAAAACTAGTGAAACAAAAATTAAGGAAGATGCATCCTCACATAGCTTTACTTGTAAAAGTGGAGTTAGAAAAATTGTTGAAAGTTGGATTTATAAGAGCCATTGATTATGCCCAATGGATTTTAAACATCGTGCCAATCTCAAAAGTAGATAAGTCCATCAGAATTTGCACGGACATTAGGGATCTCAATCTTGCATGCCCTAAAGAAGATTTTTCATTGCCAAGCATAGATGCCATCATAGACCTAACATCAGGATATTCAATGTTCTCACTTATGGATGGGTTTAGTGGCTATAATCAAATAAAGATAGCACTTGAAGATCAAGACAAGACATCATTTACATGTGCATGGGAGACATTCTATTGGAATGTTTTTCCTTTTGGTCTAAAGAATGCCGAAGCGACCTATCAAAGAGCCATGAGGACTATATTCCATGACATGATGGACAAGTTCATGGAGGATTATGTAGATGATATAATTGCTAAATCTCACTCAAGAGATGAAAATTTACCAATCCTAGAGAAAATCTTTGAAATATTGGAGCAATTCAAAGTAAGGCTAAATCTGAAAAAGTGTGCATTTGGTGTTCAATCAGGAAAGCTATTAGGGTACATTGTTTTAGAAAAAGGAATAGAGGTGTACCCCAATAAAGTCAAAGCCATCATGGAAATGGAAGCACCTAGAAACATAAGTCAGATGAGATCTCTTTAAGGTAGGATCCAATCCATTCGAAGATTCATCTCCCAATTGGTAGAAAAGTGCCATAATTTTACTCAACTCCTTCATAAGGACATAGTGTTCAAATGGGATGAGAAGTGTGAAGAAGCCTTCAACTTGTTGAAGAAATATCTAATGAACCCTCCAACTTTGATGCCACCTATAAGAGGCAAGCCTTTAATTCTATACATTTCAGCGACTAAACATTCATTAGGGGCACTCTTGTCACAAGAAGATGAATCAGGAAAAGAAAAGGCCATCTACTATATAAGAAGAACTCTAGTGAAATATGAGTTGAATTATAAATTCATTGAAAGAGCATGTTTAGCCATAGTTTTTGCTTCCCAAAAATTACACCACTATATGTTAGCACACAAGATTTGAATCATTGCAAAGATTGATCCCTTGAAGTATCTTCTTAGCAAAACAACATTGAATGAGAGACTAACCAAATGGGTCATGGTATTAAGCGAATTTGACATAGAATATGTGGATCAGAAATCTATCAAGGGCCAAGTTATAACTGATCAGTTAGTAGAATCACCATTACAAGATGACCATCCAATACAAGTGGAATTTCCAGATTTTGAAATTGTGAATGTTGAAGCAAAAACATGGTAACTATATTTTGATGGTTCCTATACACAACATGGCTAAGGAGAAGGAATACTTTTGATTACCCCTCAAGGATCTACCATTCCAAAATCATACAAATTGCTATTTCCATGCACAAATAATATAGTAGAATATGAAGCATTGATCATTGGAATAAAATTGGCATTGGAATGGAAAGTGACAGAGCTACAAGTTTATAGAGATTCACAACTAGTTATCAATCAAATTAATGATGAATATCTCGCTAAAGATGATAAGTTGATCCCTTAAAAAACTATGGTTGAGAATCTTAAGAAGTACTTCACTGTCATCACATTTGAGCAAGTCCCAAGAGAGAAGAATAAAGTAGCAGATGCAATGGCAACTTTGGCAGCACTTCTACAAATACCAGATCAAAGCGCCATATATGAATTCCTAGTGGAAGAAGTTGAGCAATCTGCATTTAACCCTACCCATCCTCATACAATTTTTTTTCTAACCACACATGAATCACCTTGGTATGGAGACATAAATAACTATTTAAAGGACCAAATCTAGACCAAACCAGGAACCAAAAGAAGAGCTTCATATGCCAAGCCTCTTGTTATACCTTAATATCTAACACATTGTATTGAAAAAGTCTAGATGGAATGCTTCTTAGATGTCTAGAGAAAGAGGAATCAGATGTAGCCTTATGAGAAATTCATGAGGGGATTTGTGGGTCACATTTGAATGGTTTAACCCTAGCTAAGAAAATTCTTAGGATAGGATATTTTTGGCCAACAATGGAGAAAGATGCTTGTCACTTCGCTAAAACTTTTAGAAAGTGTTGTTGGAAAGTTGGCTATACTGGTGTATATGACTTAGTATAGTGTTTTCATTATGGAAACAAATTCATATAGTAGTTTGGAGTCAACACACTTGATGAGAAGATCAGAAATTGGTTAAGTGTTGAAGACTGGATAGTATATAGAGTACTTGAAGCTCAGAGCATCAACACACGTGCATATGACCAAGTTGTGGTGTGCGCCCTAGAAGATAAGTTGGTTAGACTATATGCATGCTTAGTCTATGAATGCATGATCAGATATGCAAGTATGACAAAGTTACAGACAGTTGAAGTTACACAGCCAGTGTGTGCCAGAGAAGAACAGAGTAAGAAGCCGATTGTTAGCATTTTGATTTGCAGTTATATTCTAATGTTGTAAAGGCTATGCGCCTATTGTAATTAGGTTTCCAACATGTAAATATTTTTGTTTGTAAACATGCTTGAGCCAATTCAATTGGAAGTGTTGTATGTAATTGGTTGAAGGGCCGACCTAATTATTTATTTTGTATGCGCATATAAATATGAGATGTGCCCATTATAATTGGCATGGAAGATGATATAGAGTTGTGATAAGGAGAGAAGAAGTGTGTGAAGAATCTATAAGATGTACTAGATCTTTGCAAGAGGTCAAATCATCAAAACATCAAAGGAACTGATCAGACAAGCAGTGTCACAGTAACAGTTCATCCAGCAGATATAGTGTGTATACGAGATCAGAAGGTTGTAGCCTTCACCCACTTGAGCAGTGAGCTCTAGGAAAATGCGTCCACATCCCTAATAGGGTTTATTGTAAAAGACTCCTAATAGGGTCTGACCCTTGACAAGGTCTACTATACTTAATACATTGTAAAGAAACTCCTAACAGGGTTAAGGATCTTCTAACAAGGATCATAAAATACTAGTACAGAATATTAGTGGGTGTCCATTCCCACTGGGGTTTTTACCTATTTGGGTTTCCCCATAACCATATTGGTGTTATGTGTTGATTTCATGTTTCATGTTTATGTGGATGTTCATTTCAGTACTTAAGCATTTAAGTTCAGTTTAAAGATTAAGTGAAAAGATAAAATACAGTGAACACTAATTCACCCCCCCTCTCAGTGTTCCCATTCCTAACAATTGGTATCAGATCTCTGGTCCTCAAAAAAGAAGTTTAACCACTTGAGGAGATCATGGATAAAGCAAAAATGAAACATCTGAAAATAAATCTTGAAGTTGCTCTTGAAGACCTAGACAATTTTGAAAAAGAAATTGAAGATCTAAAGGAGATACTAGCTACATTGGATACAACAAAGCACAAAATTAGATTGACAACATGAGAGCAAGAATGAAAGCACCAGAAGGCACCTCAGATGCTAAGGAGACTATAAGTAAGACTAAATATCATATTGAACCACCTAAGAATGAGCACAAGCCAGTAGACCATACTTGTTATGCATGTAACAAGCATGGATATATAGCAAGGAACTGTATAGAGGTAAGACCTTTTCATGGCTACTGTTATTCATACAATAAATTTGGTCATAGAGCTATGAATTGCAAGACAATTCAAAAGAACAGGACTCAGTATAATCAAAGAAATCAAAATTAGTCAAATGTAAGAAGTTCTCAGAATGTTACATGTCAGATATGTAACTATAATGGTCACTCAACTAAACAATGTAAAATGGTGACTCATGTCAATGTGCCAAGGAATATAAGGCCTCCAGTCATTTGTCAGTCTTGTAACAAGGCTGGACACATCTCAAAGTTTTGCAGATCAAGGACGCAAGGTCAAGAAAGCCCTAAAAAGCCCGAAGAACCAGTTTTGGATCCTGAAGAAGTTAATTTTGTGAAAGCTTTAGAGGATGCGAGCTTGATTTGGTTAGAAGCAAAGAAGGACAAGGTTGATGAGTATGTATTGGATGCATCCACAATCGACGCACCCTCTACATCTAGATGAATGGCCCTCAAGGTCATAGGGAGAGGTAATTTAGCTCTAGCTCCCTACGCGGCTGGTATACTCACTCTCAAAGTATGCACCTTTGGACTTAAGATTTTGGAGACTAGTAGAACCTATGTGCAAGAGTGCACTAGCTAATTATTTGCAGAATGAAAGATAGAAATTTTCAAGTGATAGCTTGGTTTACGCGACAAGCATTAATGGTAGATTTTCTACTTTAAAGTACACAAAAGTTTGTAAATCTCTCATTGCATTCAAATTCAAAGTGATTGGAGAGCAGAAGATCCCTAGTAGTTGATTGAGAAGGATTGTAGTTTGATTCATCAAGTGACTTGCTGTGCATTTGATTAATTATGGAAACCCTAGTTCATCGCACCAATTTAGAATCTCTTGGAAACCTTTGAGAAAGTGTTATACAAGTAAGTAATGGCTACTCCTATAATATTTGATGTTTTAGAGAAGAAAATATATGTATTTAAGAGGCACCCATTCAAATCCACTCTAGATGACCTAGAAGGGGCATTCTCCCACACAGCTATGGGTGTTATGCATGTCAAGGACATTAGGGCATACATTCACTGTAAGAAAGAACTAGTAGGATTGGATAGATTAAGAGTGCACATGGAAACTATGTTGAAACTAGACAAAACCTTCATGGATGAGTATGCACAGTGGAATAATAACCTTATAGTGGAGTATGCTACGACATATGAGTTCTATGAATCAGAATCGATCAAGATTCTACTAAGCAGGATTCATGATGACCTATTTTGGATAAGTGAAGTGCCAGTTAGAATTACTGGTGACCTAATTCATGAAATAACATGCCTCTCAAGGACAAGTGCCATTCTTCCAGCTAGAAAATATGTGAGGAAACTTTTTGAGAAAACCTGCAAGTCAAGAAGTGATAGGCATAGAATGAACATAGAGCCTATTGAGCAAAATGACATCAAATTGATGTCCATGATACTAGGTTATAGGTTCCAACACACCACCAGGGTAAATAGTGTGCCTGCGGCCATAATTCTTACAGCCATAAGACTTGTAAAAGAGAATGGAGAGTTCAACTTGTGTGAGATCCTGGGTGCACAACTAATTGATAACATCAAGGCAATCAAGCATGATAAGACCAAGATATTTAGATTTGGGTCTTTGATCATTTATATGTACTTCCATATTATTGGAAAGGTGTCAGATTTATACCTTGACACGACTATTCCCACCATGCCACATATATCCTTCAAGGCATCTACTGAGAGAACTCTAAGAGATTACATGACACTGGAGTTGAAGACATTTAGGGCTAAGATGTAGATGAGATTTAGAATTCTAGAGAAAATAGTTGAAAAGTACAAGGACACTATTTGTTTTATGGGTGAGACAGACACAACATGCATGGCAGTAGTTGAACCAAGGACAAAGTGGATTCATCCACTTGGATATGAGGTTGATGAACAAGTCCTAGAAGAATATGCACAAGTATTGCTTTCACCCCCTAAAGACCCTAATGAGCCAAGATGGGGAACCTATGAAGAGAAAACAAAAGAAATTGATGTAGTCTTGAACAGTGCAGCAACTAAAAGAAAGGTTACCAAGGTTACCTCAGAGATCTTGAGAATTCATGGAGTGTCTCAAGTAGACCTTGAAAAAGCAAGGGAACAAAAGATTTCTTTGGAAATTGAGAGCGCAACAATAATAAAGACTGAATCAGAAGATCCTAAGCTGAAGAAGGTGAATATAGAAAAGTTTGATATTCAGAAGGGTAAAACTGATGTTACCCCTTCTGCACCCAAGGAAACCATTGACCTTACTACTCCTCTTGAGTATAAGGAAATTCCTAAGAGGAAGAAATAAATCAACATTGGTCATCCATCCTCAAGAGTAACAAGGAAAAGAAGGAACACTCAAGTACCTCCTTAAGTAAGTTTCAAACCTAGTCTCAGTGTGCTAAGTACAAGAATTATTGATGAAGGCAGAATTGATCAAGTAGAAAAGTTTTATGAGAAATATAGTGAGATTGAGAAATTAGAGATACATGGAATTATTGTCAAACACATGTTCAAGTTTAAGAAGACAGTCTTAGAACTTAAGACTATGATCCCTGATAATGTGTGGAACATCCTAGAGTTCCAAAAGAGATAGGCCATGAAGAGGATTTAAGGATAAGAGAAAAGATTCTAGATGAAACCCTTCCTATATGTTCTCTAGAGGATAAATCTTTGATGTTAGATCTAGTAAAACCACATCTCAGAACCAAGTCAAGGACTTTGCACATTATGGACAAGAACTATGAATTAGTTGCAAAGGAAATAGATAAAACCTTTGAGAAGGTCTTTATGAATAGGCACATGTATCCATCTACTGCACCTACAACACAAGTACCCATAATGGTTGCAAAAGAAATAGAGACCATTAATGTACCATCTATAGGTCCACATGATTCAACACATGTAGTTGATATATCTACAGAGGTAGAGAAGACTACGCCCATGACAGAGACACCTAAGGATGATTAAGTCTTCATTGACAATGTAAAAGTTACTATGGCGGCCACAGATATGGATCTGGAGAAGTTTGAAGAGGAATTTGTAAGAACTCAAGAGGCTAAAAACTTATGTAGTAACACTCCTATTCATCAAGAAGAATTATTGATTGAAGATATAACAGATGAAAAAGAAGAAGAAAAGATGGAAGAAAAGAAAGAAGGAAAATAAATAGAAAAAGAAGAAGAAAAGAAAGAAGAACAAATAGAAAAAGAAGAAGAAAAACAAAAAGAAGTAGAGAGAAAATAAAATGAGCCATCAGTTGAAATAATTAAGGTAAAAAAAGAAGTGATGGATAGCACTCCTATCACTCCCTCAACAGCATTGTTGTCAAGTTTGACACCTGACACAACCAGTTTGGACTCTTGGGGAGAAGAAGACCTGATCAAGTTCAACATTTTAGCTATGGAGAAAGCAAAGGAGAAATAGGTGATGAGAAATCCCCTCCTTGTAGAATCAGTAACCATCCTAAACAATTTGTTACCAATAGACAAGAAAGTGTCCAAGGTACACTCTGTTGATGATGTAAGTGCAGTCATTTCATGGTTCAAGAATAATTTCTCTAGCCTGGAAGAATCTGCATCCCTAGTTTTAGAAGAGAAATATTTGAAGAAGAGGCTTAGTGAATTGGTTAGCAACTATGCACTTGACCTGAGCTCACTAAAGACTGGTCAAGCATCCTTGAAGGAGTTTGCAGTAAAGGGTAGAAAGATTATTACTGATTGTATGAACCAAGACAAGATGACTAGTGATCTGTACAAAAAGATACAAGAGGCTGAAGCTATGATAGAAAACATAAGGAAATTAGTGGAAGATCCATCAGTTGATGTGAACATGTGCAATAATTTCTACCAAGGATAGATAGATAAGATTGAGAAGGCATAAAAGGAGATGTCCAAGATAAGGGCTAGGTAGACTCAGCTAAGGAATGCTCTTGCACCTTCATTAGACATACTTAATTAGAATATCAAGGAAATCAATGCCACCATGGTGACATATGATCAAGGTCCTAGCATAGATTTGGAGAAGATGGAGAAGCTACAGTATGCATTATGCACCCATCTACAGATTGTAAATTCACTGATCACATTTTGGAAGAAGGAGATCCAAAACCTAGAGATAGCATATCCAGATGTTCTCTCACAGTAAGTAGTTGTATATATAGTTTTGAAGCACCTTTTTCATTAATGTTAGATGGGGAGTATGCATAGAATATGGTTATAGATATGTATAAGGATATATAAGATAGAAAATTATGTATAAGGGAGATATAAGACAAAAGTTTTTTGTATTAAGGAACAATTAGCAACTTGGCCATATTCCTTTATTGCTGTCAATGCCAAAGAGGGAGATTATTAGAAAGTTGGATATACTGGTGTATATGACTTAGTATAGTGTTGTCATTCTAGCAACAAATTCATAGTAGTTTGGAGTCAGCGCACTTGATGAGAAGATCAGAAATCGGTTAAGTGTTGAAGACTGGACAGTGTACAGAGTACCTGAAGCTCAGAGCATCAGCGTACGTGCGTATGATCAAGTTATGGTGTGCACCCTAGAAGATAAGTTGGTTAGAATATATTCATGCTTAGTCTATGAATGCATGATCATATATGCAAGTATGAAAAAGTTACAGATAGTGGAAGTTACACAGTCAGTGTGTGCCAGAGAAGAACAAAGTAGGCAACCAACTGTTAGCATTTTGATTTGTAGTTATATTATAATGTTGTAAAGGCTATGTGCCTATTTTAATTAGGTTTTTGACATGTAAATATGTTTGTTTGTAAACATGCTTGAGCTAATTCAATTGGAAGTGTTGTATGTAATCGGTTGAAGGGCCGAACTAGTTATTTATTTTGTATGCGCATATAAATATGAGATGCGACCATTATAATTGGCATGGAAGATGATATAGAGTTGTGATAAGTAGAGAAGAAGTGTGAAAAGAGTCTATAAGATGTATTAGAGCTTTGCAAGAGGTCAAAGCATCAAGGCATCAAAGGAACTGATTAGACAAGCAGTGTCATAGTAACAGTTCATCCAATAGATATAGTGTGTATTTGAGATCAGAAGGTTGTAGCCTTCACCCACTTAAGCAGTGAGCTCTAGGAAAATGCATCCACACCCCTAACAAGGTTTATCATAAAAGACTCCTAATAGGGTCTGACCCTTGACAAGGTCTACTATACTTAATACATTGTAAAGCAACTCCTAACAGGGTTAAGGATCTTCTAACAAGGATCATAAAACACTAGTACATAATATTAGTGGGTGTCAATTCCCACTGGGTTTTTTACCTATTTGGGTTTCCCCGTAACCATATTGGTGTTATGTGCTGATTTGATGTTTCATGTTTATGTGGATGTTCATTTCAGTACTTAAGCATTTAAGTTTAGTTTAAAGATTAAGTGAAAAGATAAAATATAGTGAACATTGATTCACCCCCCCCCTCTCAGTGTTCCCATTCCTAACAAGTGTCAATATCATGGAAACTTCATTCATGTGCCCGCACAAGAGCTTCATCCTATGACAACACCTTGGCCATTTTATCAATGGGGTTTAGATTTTATAGGGATGATTCATCCACCATCCTCAAATGGTCATAAATTTATCATCACTGCAATGGAGTACTTTACCAAATGGGTGGAGGATGTATCCTTATCAATTGCCACAAGAAAGCAGATAGCCTTGTTCATATTAAATCACATAATTTGCAGATATGGTGTACCTCATGCCATCATAATTGACAATGCTAAACATTTCAAAAACAAGGATTTGAAAGAGCTTTGCATAAAATTTTAAATGATCCATCACTCATCTTTAATCTATTATCCCCAAGATAATGGACAAGTAGAAGTGAAAAATAAGAATATCCTAAAAATATTGAAGAGAACAGTGGACAATTCAGGTAGAGATTGGCACATAAAAATAAACCCAACCTTGTGGGCTTATAGGACAAGTATCAGAACACCAAAAGGGGCTACACCATTTTCCTTAGTCTTTGGAACATAAGCAGTTTTACCTTTGGAGGTAGAACTTCCATCTTTGAGAGTATCTCTACATGGGTTGATAAGTGAGGAAGATTATAGGGTTGCTAGGTTGCATGAACTAGAAAGACTAGATGAGAAACAACAACAAGCATTTGATCACTTGAAAGTATATTAGAACAGAATGTCAAGGACCTATAACAAGCATATCAAGTCAAGAGCATTCCAAATAGGTGACTTAGTTTTGCGAGAAAATCCTAAGAATCAAGCAAAAAGAGAAAAGAAAGGAAAATGGGAAGCAAACTGGTTAGGACCTTTTGTGATCACTTCTTCTTTTGGGACAGACACCTATAAGTTAGCTGATTGTGATGGAGAGGAGTTACAAGAACCTATCAATAGCATTCATCTCAAAAGGTTCTACACATGAAGCAGATGAAAGGGATAAATAAGAAAGAGTATCAGATAAATTAGATGGAAGGCATCATATTTATTGAATATAGTTAAAAGACATTTGAAAAATACCAAAAACATTGAAAAATAGAAAAGAGAAAACAAATCAGAAATGCAGAAAAGACCAAAAACAATGGAAAATTGAGCATGAAGAAAGCCAAAAACATTCAAATATGATCTTAAAAAAGATGTTGTCTTGGTGAAGACCTAGAAAATAGGCACCTTGATGATATGAAAAGAAAAAATTGAAAAAAGAAAAAATGAAAAAAAGAGAAAAAAGAGAAAAAGTACCTTGGTGAAAACCTAGCAAATAGGTGCCTTGGTAGCAAAAAAAGGAAAAAAGCTTTAAAAATAGAAAAAGAAAGCAAGATCCACTCAATCGGTGAAAACTTGGTAAACATGTGCCATTGAAAGTCCAAGTTAGTCACATACATGGCAGCCATCCTTGTAAATATTACATTCATCAACATTTGTATATATTGCATAATAAAACCCCATAGTTGTATTTGCAAGTACCTAAAGATTTTTGTCACCTAATTTGCAAATTGTCCTAAGTCCAACTTCAAAATCATATCAAACAGGGGGAAATCTACTCTAAAGGAGGAAGGATTCATCAAAAATGAACTTCAATCATTCATTGAATCAATTCATCAAAAACGCAAGTGAAACACTCAATCAAATCCTAATCCTAATCCAATTAGAACCAAAATGCAAAATTTGATCCTTGATCTTACACGACCTTATTTTTATCAGGATTAAACGTATGAAATAGATAGAACTACTCTTGAAAGATGCATTTGAAAAATAATGCAAAATTTTTCTAAAAGTGTTGACTTGATTGATGAAATCATGTCTTTCTAGCGAATCGATGATAGTTTTAAACTAGACAAGCTATGATGAAAGCAAGATATTTTAGTTGATTTCTAAATGATTGTCTTAAGATCAAAGTTTTAAAGCATGTATTATTTTTCTAAGGACATGATCATCAAAGAATTGTCGAGGACTTGTACAGATGATGAAACTAATATTTTTGTTTGTTTACGCAAAATGATACCTTGGATATTTTGATGTTCAATATCATAATACCAAAATCCACTTGCAACATAGAATCTGACAAAATCGGTATTATCACTCTTATGATTGACTTCAATCAGTGACAGTCATACCAAAGGATGGGAAAGCAATAAAAGAGGTGAAATAAGTATTCATATCATCATGGTTGAACTAGTGATGGTTGTATTAAATTGGGATTCCAAAAACTGCTCAATGATGAATATAAGCCCCAAATTTTTGAATAGTGATAGTTAGTTGCATACATCTTAGATTAAATACATTTAATGTATTTTCCTTTCTTAGTCTAAAAGCTAAATTGCAAGAGAGAAATAGAAAGGGGGTGTAGTCAAATAAAAAATCAAATGAGCATCAAAAAATTACATGTGATCGAATATGTGAGAAATCCAAAATAAAAATAAAAAACAAAGGTGCATTACATTAGTTCATAAATCATTTGTTAGATTCATGTGATATTGCATTCATTTAGGACTTTCCACCCTAGAAGTATCAATTAGATTCTTTTCCTTAGTTTGCATTCATCATTTAGATCCAATTCATTAAGTTCATGACATTAGATTGCATTCATTTTAAACATTAAACATTCATCAAGTTAATTGTGCTAGGTTGCATTCATCATCTAATCTTAAAATTCAATTAAGTTAATTGCATTAGGTTGCATTCATGTTCAAAATCCAAATCATCCATTTAAGTGCATTTACCATTGAATTTATTAGTTAATGAACATTACATAAATCCATTGCATTAAATCATTTCAATTAATCATTACATGCATATCATTTAGTTCATTTTAAATATTGCACCTTGCACTATTCATTTACATTACAGTATCATTACATCATTCATTACATGTAACATATAGAATCATTAATCATTAAATATCCATAATCATTATTCATTATATCATATAAGCCCATCACATTTTAAAATCCATTACATCCATTACATCCATAATATCTAAATAAATGCATCCATATACGCCATTACATTACATTACATTATTCATTACATTACAACATCATCTAATACATATAGAATCATTAATCATTTGCATCCATAAAGAATCAAAATACCATATCACTAAATCATTATAACATCATTACATCCATATTGCATCCATTTATCTATTCTATGTCATACATGAGACAACCATTTAAGCATAAATAGAACATGTGCATCCATATCAAAAACTACATTTTGAAAGCCATCAAACAAAGCATATAGGAAATAGCATCATGTAGATTTGCATATCATAGTAAATCACCTGAAAAATGAGGTCCAACACATGATGACATCACATAAAATAAATCTATCAAACTGGGAATCAAAGTCCATGGTATCATCATCATAAATCAAACTGGGAATCAAAGTCTATGCTATCATCATAAAATATCAGATAATCAAAGTCCATCAAAGTATCAACAAGTAACAACTATCAACATATAACAAAAAAGTACATCAACTGATCAAAATAATATAATAGAGTCCAATATATTGATATAAAAAATGAGATAATATACATCATCAATGAATAAATAATATATATCTATATCATCTCAAGTCAACCAACTGAACCACCAACGCCACTAGAACCACCAGCACCATCAACACTATTAGGACCAGGACCAGTATTAGGAGGCATGCTCAAACTAGCCTGTAGCCCATGTTTACTCATAGCAGCCATGAATGCCTGCAAATTACTACTCATTTGACCAACCTGCTACCTAATCTAAGATACATCCACCGGTAAAGCTCGAACCTCTGATGTAGCTGCTGGAGCCTCTGAACTAGGAACTTGTGTAGAAGGAGTCTGTGGTGGAGGCATAGAAGAAGATGGAATAGATAAAGAAGGAATGAAAGAAGAAGAAGATGGATGAGATGAATAAGATGGCATAGAAGCAGAAGCAGGTGCCTGTGTTGGAGGAGCCTATGCAACACCTGGCAAAATAACCTGTGCTAGAGGAGGACCCTAGGCCTAATCTAATAGAGCATGTGCATCCTGGGCATCCATCTGTCACTAACGTCTAACCCTGTAATGACCCTGTCTAACAATTGGATCTATGGAAACTTTATGTAATACCCTATCCACACCCCAAATCCTCATCTGATCACCACCACCACCTCTAGGAGGAATGAGAGCACCAACAATAACTGGCATCAAGAATCTCCCTACTCTAGCTACTTAATGACCTAGTCATCCCTGATGAGCTCGTATATTTTCATCCCCACCTCCATCCCCAGTGTCATCATCAGATTCCTCATCAATGCTTGGTATCCTCTCCACGTGATTTGTAAATCTCAGAAATAGGTTTCGAGTGAACCAATCTGCATAGTCATCGGTCATCCTTGCATCAATAATGTGACCTCTCATAGCCCAGGGGAGATGCCCCAACTCCTCAATCTCCTGGCATGCTATCCTAAAATTGACCACTGGACCCATAGTGATCTCTCAGCTTGAACTCGACCATACATCGCAACACCCTAAGGCATACCTTGAACAAGGCCATACTACCGCAGCACTCAATGGAAGCAAAATCTCTCAATGATGTGAGGAGACTGCCCTATCATCCATCATGGGGAGAAAATAAAAGGAATCTTTGTAGCATCCTTAGGCCAAGCCTCACATCTAAGGTATGGTCGGTAGAGGACCTGATCAACATCATCAATAACGTGACACTAGTAATCTAGTTTTCCCATGTGGGCCTTCACAACCATGCCCTCATACATCTAGGCAAATAGCCATCCCAGATCATGATGACGCGCTATAATAGGTCTCGTCACTGGGAGATGCTCCCATGTCCACAATTGTAATGGTATAGCTCCTATAGATAGAGTAGAAGAGTGTCAATATACAACTATATGCAACTCATGATAGAGCTACGCTAGAATGCAAGATCCCTAATCGAGCCATCAAGGTTAAGCCATCAATTCCTCCAGAATAGGACCCCAACCAATTGCAAATCCATGACCTCATTGATCTGGTATGAGGAATCCACCAATCAGTGCACCTAATATAGTTGGCATAACTGGGAGAGAGTGAAACTATGACCACTGGATATGGTCATCACCAATAGTGGGATCCTAGAAAACCCAACCATCATATACTTGATCATAAAATATAAGCTCTCCTCATGTGGGAATACGTAGGATGCGGTACACATCCTTAGGGGTGATGGTCATCTCACCCATTGGTAAATGGAAAGTGTTATGGTCTGAGTGCCACCTCTTAGCCATAACAGTGATCAATCCTGTTCACTTAGAATCAAGGTAGAAAGAGTAAGAAAGATAGTCCACATCTGCCAATATGTCTCCAATCTGGAACACTTAGGTCATCGATCATACTAAAAGTCAATGGGTATAAGCCTCGAAAAACCAGTGACTTAAGTACTGCCTGCAAAAAGCAAGTTAAAATAACATCAGTTTTGAAATTAGTTCTCTTTTGAATTATCCTAAGTCAATTAAACATTTAAAAATATCAAACCATAATCAATTTTCCTAATTCTATTCAGAAAGGATAGAAAATTTATCATCACTCATCATCTAAATCTAAATTGACAATAAAAAATTCAAACTACAATTGACTAAAACTGACATCCTATGACTCGCTACCAAATCAAGTTTATTACCTATGCCAATCAACTGATTGATGATATTGAACAATTTGAAAAACTAACTAAGTCTTTTGAAAATTTTTCCTACCTGGGTAAAAGTGCTATTTTAATGGTTAAAGGCTATGTTC
This sequence comes from Chamaecyparis obtusa, assembly GCA_027943335.1. Classification (NCBI taxonomy): domain Eukaryota; kingdom Viridiplantae; phylum Streptophyta; class Pinopsida; order Cupressales; family Cupressaceae; genus Chamaecyparis; species Chamaecyparis obtusa. The sequence continues at coordinate 1,017,430 of BSBK01000891.1, read as the reverse complement.
TAACATGAAAGCGCTAAAATGTTGTAAACGCGCTAAAGAAAATTTCAGACATGCTGAGGAAAATATCAAAAGCGCTAACAATTTTATACGCGCTAAAGTAAATTTTGAAAGCATATCAAGCCCTAGTTCTAACATGTGAAAGCACTATTTCAATATGCAGACGCACTATTTCAAAGCGTGGAAGTGCTAAAAAAAGGTTAAACATGCTATTTAAATATGTAAAAGCACTATTTCATTTAAAAAATGCAAAAAACTAGGGTTTTTCATTGAAAAATTCAATTTTTTTTTGAAATTAAAGCATTAAATGAAAAACTAAGAGGATCAGACACTTACCGGAGGTCCATGGGTCAGCTATCGATGATATCATCGACCGCACTTGAATCTATGCTCTCTAATCAGGATCACCATCATGAAAAGCTCAGAGAGAGTCAGAGAAAAAAGTCAACTATAAAAGTGAAAATGAATTTTTAACCCTTTATATAGGCCATTTTGACCTAAAAAGGGCATCTTTGACTGGAAAATGCTCGAGGACCCAAAATTTTCACCAAATCTGCCAAATCAGGGGCATTTGTCATCACACGAACACAAAATCAATATTGGAAATGAAATCAAAATTTATTATAAAATGGACCTAATTAATGCAAAATGACCTAAACCATCAACTTTTTTCAAAACATCTATCAAATTTCATTTCATTTCCGAGGAGGCATACACTCGAATGATCAGAAACATCAACAACATCATCGAATCAGGGATGTGACCATAAATTCAAACCATAATCTTTTGTCAAATTTTTTTTTGCTTATCGATCAAAAGGGGCAACAAGCATCAAATCAGATCGAACCAGGTACCATATTAGATGATTCATCATCAAATCGACCATCAGGACTTCAAATCAATTGAGCTTTATCAATATATGCATCTTCTATCAACATCAAAATCAACCATCGACTAAATTAGAACTTTACATCAATGAGATCAGGACTTCACATCAATGGAATCAGGACATTCTTTGAATTGACACGCTTTGCATGTCGACTCAAAGAGAGGCATTTGTAATCACCTAAATTTGGACAAGATTAATCATGTGAGTAATCAATGTAAAACTGAGGCTATTAATGGTTTTACGATATAAACTTGAAGGATTGGGTTCCACAATCATAGGTTCTGGGGAGGGAACAACTATGGGTTGATGAATGATAAGAAGAGGAATAGGTTGGTTAGGTAAGATAGTTTTAGGAGTATCAACCTTAGGAAGGATAAGCTCAATAATATTTTCTACCTTGTATTGTTGATAGGATTGAAAGAGATGAGCAGGACTGTTAGGTAGTTTTTGAGGAAGAGATGGCCAAAAGAAATCTATATCAACACAGTCTCAAGGATGTGAAGGTTTGTAAAGGAAATTATTAAAGGTGATAAATTATCATTTATGGTGAAACTTTATGCACTTATGAATAGGAGAGGTTATAGCTTGCATGGAGGAAAGCCATGAAATGCCAAGCTTAACTTGAAATTAGTCCAAAGTAGGAATGACAACAAAGGTAGTGTAATCACCTAAATTTGGACAAGATTAATCATGTGAGTAATCAAGGTAAAACTAAGGAAAAATCAAGGCAATTGAATCAAAACAAGCATTTATCCAATCAAAATTCAAATCGAGCCTTAATTCAATTTAATTAAAAACCAAAAGCCATAAATTCAATTTAAATCGATTAAATCATGATAAATCAAATCAATGTGCAATTAGTCTAATTAATTTCATAGTTCAAGTTAAATCAAATCAACCCATTTAAGGGGTGCACATGGCTAAACAAATTAAATAAAATCAATTGATTAATCTTATTTTCTCTCAACACCTCATGGGAGGAAAAAGCCTCAACCAATAGGATTCAAGGATAGAGCTCACATGGATCAAGACTAAAATGAATCACAATCACACATAAGGTGAGAGAATCTTGTCCACTCATTTTTTCTTCTTGTCCCAAGCTTTGAGGACATAATATTTAAATTGTCTCCAAAGAGTGGAACCAATGACTTAACCCCAATTCAATCATGATCAAACCCAACTACACCCCCTACCCTTGCCAAAATCTATAAAAGCGAGGCATAAATCACTCATAACTCATGCACAAATCTGAGAATAGCATCAAACCTCTTTCAAATTAGAGCTAGAAAGGAAAATATAGAAGTTAATTAGCTTTTCAATTTGGAATTGAACTATTTATCTTAGCTTGTCATTTATTCTCATTCTAGGACTATCACTAATGGAGGCTTGCTGAGAGCTTTATCATTAGCATCCCTTGCTAGAGATCCATAGAGTGCTCAATTGTCAATTCTTAGCTTAATTAGATTTTCTATTTGTGGTAATTTAATTTTTATTTGAGTTATTGATGATACTAACCCTATGAAGGTACAAATTCTAGTACACAGGTAGTGTAAACAATCTTACTAGCAATAGTCACAGGAATATTAATAGAACCTTGAGTGAAATAAAGAAAACCATTAAAAGTTTGAATCCAAACACTAGATGTATCATACGTATCCTTATGCAATCCTTTACTAAAAATTTGTTCTTTAGTGATAAAATTCATGACAGAAGAGAGATCAATCAAAATACCATGGCAAGGGATATGAGTAACCCTAATAGTAATGTAAGGAGGACCATTAGGTGCTTTAAACATATTAGAGTCATCGAAGGTGATAGGAGATAAATGTTTAGGTGAAGGTTGAGGTTGAGACTCCACATGATTAACCACATGATTATCTCTGTCTACCTTATCATCATAACTAATGTTGGTAACTAGAGAAGAAGGTTGATTAATGACATTTGTTGAAGGAAAAGGGTTGGTGTAAATTTTGGAAATTTTGGTTAGGAGGTGCTATGGACTTATTCATACTATTAACCTTAGAATCAATAGATATAGTATTGGAATCAATAAGGTATTGAATAGCATTCTTCAAAGCATAACACCTTTGAGTATCATGACCAAGTTGATGATGGTCTTGACAAAAAGAATTTTGATCAAATGACTTAGGAAATGGTTTTCTAGTGTCAATGGGATGGATAGGAGGAAGTTTAAGAATGTTTTCATTAATTAAATTCTTCATCACCACATGCAAAGGTTTAGATAAAGTAGTATACTTACAGTTAGGATGATACATAGAGGAAAAAGTAGTCATACCTTTGGATGTAGCAACCACTTGACCATCAAATGTGTTTATTACCTTGTGAATCTTTATGTAGTTGTTAGGCTTAGAGAATTTCTTTTGATTAACAATAACATCACTCTTATCCACAGTAACATGAGCCATTGGAGTAGATCTTTATGGCTCACTTGTAATTGATAGTGGTGAAGCGTTGTGCAAAGATGTGAAAAACAACTATACTTAGTAAGGAGAATCTTATCTCTAATTTCCTTTTGAAAATTAGAAAAAAATATGTTGAATATCATGATTAGGCACATGATAATAAATTTGAGCATACAAATGTTTAAATCTACCAATAAAGTCAGTAAATTTTTCTTTAACATTTTTCTTACAATGCATTAAATTAGTCAGATAAATTTGAAAAGTAATATTATTTTAAAATTGTTGAATGAAGGCATTAGAAAGCATTTGAAAGGAATTAATAGAGTAAGGAGGTAAAGAGAAATACCATTGTAAATATTTATCCCTAAAATTACATGTGAACAACTTAGCCATAAGCCTAAAGTTGTGAGCAAAATCACTACATATAGTTTGGAAAGTCCTAAAATGAATCACAGGATCACCCTTACCATTATAAGTCTCAAGACAAGGTATCTCTATATGTTGTGGGATAACATCACAAAGGATATCTAAGGAAAGGGGATTGGAAATATAACATATAGTGATGTTGTACTTGGATTGAGTAAATTGATCTACTTGTTGTTGTAAAGCAGTGACAGTTTGAACTAAGCTACTAATGGTAGGATTAGAAAATCCAATATTAGGCATAGACATATTGGATGTACTAGGAAAGTTTTAGGAAGTCGAAGGAAAATTAAAAGATGTTGGTGGAGGATTAGACAGAGTGGGAAGAGGATTGGAATATGTGAAAGGGAAAACATTATATGAGGGTAATGAAGAAGGTATGGAGGTAGGATTAACACTCAAAGGATGTGAAGGATTAGGAAGAACAACACTTATAGGAGTGGAAAATTGTATGCAAGTTGTCATGAGAGGTGGTGTATAAGTAGGAATACTAGGAATGGTAGTAGAAATTAGGATAGAAGGATCAACAGTTGTGGGAGGATTGTACCCTAACTCTTGAGAAAATTTCATCAAATTCTTAGCATGAGCATTAATAAGTTGTGAGATACCATGCAAAATGGATATTTTATTGTCATCATGAGTAATAAGCTTCTTAATAGCCTCAATAGTGACAACACTATTAGGATTTGGGTTCTCTTTCACAAGCCAATTTTCTAATTTATGAAACTCATGAGAGATCTTATCAACTTGGGAAGGAGGAATTCTTAAGGCTTTATCTTCATCACAGGAGGAATGAGAAGAATTATGTTCAATTATGGGAATAAGATATTGAGGAAAAGTATTATTATCATCATGGGTCCTAGGAAGGAAAGAGGAATCATGGTCAAAAGAGCCCATGAGTCTATGGATTCTCCTAACAAGAATGATAGAAGTTGGACTTAGTGTAATAAAGCTCATTAATGAGGAGATCAAAAAAGGAAATTCTAATGAGATCTATCACAATTTAATAAATAACGTAAAAAGAAAGATCTAACCACACAAGTATAGCTAAACCTAACTCCAAAATCAAAAAGAGGAGATGCGTCGATTTCACCAATAGAAAGGAAACAACTAATGCAAAAAGGGAGATTATGGGATCTAACTCCAAGAAAGAGGTATAAGATGTCGGGTTCACCAAAATGTTTAGGGGGAAAATGGGTGCTAATTAATTTAGTAATGTAAACTATGTGATATGAATTCATTAACTAACCACTTCCATGCTAGCATTCAAAATATAAGAGAAAGAGGGGCTTCTAGGTGTAACTCTCAATATAACCTAAGTTAGATTAGAAAAAATCCAAGAAAATGAGGGGATGCTAATGCTAAACAAAAATTATAAAAAGGAAGTACTCTTTCATGCAATGCAATATTTGATTAAGGTTGTATAAATGCACTTGTAAAATTGAACTAATTGATTTAACAAGATAAGCAATAGAGATCTAGGTGCTAAACGTAAGCAAACAGCCCAATTAAAATATGAAAACAAATCTAAAATAAGATATAAAACATATAATGAGGCAATCACCTTGAATTATGAAGAGGAATATGTTTTTCCACTTTGAAAGTTGTTGTTGTAGACCTGTATTTGAATTTTTGACTGTAGATATGTGATCATGGCTAAAAACCCAGAAAATGTTAAAAATCTCAAGCTGCTAGGAATAGGTCAACCATGTCACCATGTTCCAAAATAGGTCAACCAAGTCACTGTGTTCCTGAGGAACTTTACTAAAGTTGACCCATATTTTTTTGGTAGATCTATGTTTGCAACTTCCAGATCTATACCTACAATTTTGATATCTTTCTCCTGCACACAAAAACTAGGTTTTGGGGTTGGGGTGGATAAGGGCTTGCCTTGGTCAAGCCCTATATTGAGGAATCAACCTTGAATTTAAAATGTAAATGTATAAAAGAAACAATACAAACATAAATATTCACCTTGCTTGAAGAAACCCTTGTCAATAAGGATTTTGTTGTGTTTGTATGTTGATCTTGAACTTGCAATGTAAGAAATCTCCACAAATGCTATAGATCTACCAAAATAACTTCATGGAGCCATGGATGTAAGTGTGCATAAAATGAAGAATATGATGAATTCCTCAATGTATATCTCCTCCCTTGATGGCTAACAATATGCTAGATCTTGAAGAGGAAAGATTCCCACAAAGGATCCTTGAATCTTTGAAGACTTGAATGCTTGAATGTGAGATTTACATCATGATTATGTCTCTATGTCTCTCAAAATGAGGTGCCTAGGCTTCCTTTTATACAATTTTCTAGGTGGGAAAACAAAGCAAGTTGACAGGGTTACCAAATTTCATAAATTAAATCCCTGAGACAACATTGGGCCCAAGGCTCACAACCCTTGGGGTATAGGTCAAGCAATTCTAGGGTTGGCCCATAGGGAGCTAGCCCTGAGGTCTTAGAGATTGCATACATGAAAAAGGGATAAATAGAGTTGAACAAGAGAAAAATGGGATTGAGCACGAATCCATCCATGGTCTAAAATGTCGATAAAGGATGAGAGCTAAAATGTCTTAAATGAGGAGTGCGTCCATTTTAAGATGATATAGAGTGTATAATCAATTTAGTGGAAATGTTTATAGAACTAGTATTTTCACAATAAATTATCACCAGTTCTGTTACCTTCTCCTTAATCCCTTTAAGGATTTGCTTCATCCAAACTACATGTGTGAAATTGATAGCTACTGCCACATATTCCACTTTAGCTATAGATTGAGATATGCAACTATGTTTCTTGCTTTTCCAAGACACAATCAAGCCACCTAGAAAGAATGCACCACCACTTGTTCTCTTTCAGTCATCTACATTACCACCAATCAACATCAATTTAAACACTTGGAAGAAAAAAATCTTCATGAGCATACCATAATCTATAATTCATAGTGCCTTTTAGATATCTAAAGATTCTCTTCACTGCAACCATGTGTAAATCCTTCATGTTTCACTGAAACCTTGCAACTATGCCAACTACTTGTGCAATATCCAGTCTTCTATATACAATATAGTGTAACTTTATGATCATGGACTCAACAGTGGCATCAACAGACTTAGATTCATTATACTTAGATAGTTTACAACCTATAATTATGGGGGTACCAACCATTTTAGAATCTTCCATGCCAAAATTCTTCAACACCTCCTTCACATATTTAGATTGAAATATGTATATTTCATTGTCCAACTGTGATACCTGCAATCCTATGAAGAACTTGATTTCCCCTATCATTGAAATTTCAAATTATTTCTTCATTTCATCAATAAAATACATACTCATCTCATCATCACCACCAAAACATTATTTCATCAATAAAGACTTTATCAATTAATGTCTTCTCACCTTCAATCGTTAAGTAAACAGTATTGTCAACATAAGTCTTATTGAAACCAATTTTAATGAAAGGGCATGTCTTTTCACAGAGAACCATTGGATATTATATTTATACTCAAACATTTGTAAACAATAAACATCACGACACACAATTGGGACAATGCTCTTGCAACTATAGATTTGGACCTAATATTCAATTTTTCAAATGCTAATGTCAGATAAGTTGTTTTATGCTTTTTGAGGTTATATATCATTTATTTTCAATTATTTTTTTAGATACTCTGTGTACCAGGGTGTTCTACTATGTTATATTCCCTGATTTATTAATTCAAAGTTGATTTATACAATTCAAATAGCAATTGTATGGTCTGTGAACCTACTGTTGTTCATGTCGGCCTCTTAATTTGGGTTAAAGTCAATAGGATTAATTGGATAAATTGAATTGAATTGTGGATTAAGAAGAATCCTGTAGGATGATAGTCTTACTTTATAGGAGTAAGTTCCCTTAAAACTATCTTTGACTATACGTAGGATTGGAAGTAATTGACTCTATACCCAAATTTTTTGTTAAGGCACTAATCTCTCTTCGTTTGAAATTGTTATTTGGTTCTATTTTGTAGTTTACATATTAAATCTAATTTCTCTCTTTACAAAGCATTCAATTAGGTTTTAGTGATAGTTTCAAGCTTTAGTTTAGATTTTATGCAATTTAGCTATTAGGAGATTATATTATTTTCCTCTAAGGATTGTTTAGCCCTTTGGAAGGAATTGTGTTTGTCTGTGCATGTGTTTGTGTAGCATAGGGCATTTGTGAATTTAGGCCTACCAGCCTTGGCTCAATCAAGCCAGAATTGCAGAGGCACTTGTGTGTGCCTGTCAGTTGGCCTCAAAATGGTCCATCATTTTTGAGCACCAACAAATTGGCGACTCTATTGGGGATGCTATCAGTAAAGGATAGTTTCAGAATCTTTGGTTACTATTACAAAGACTCTACTAGGATAAAGGACTTAGAACAATTATATATTCTGCATGACAGTGTGGTGGAAACTCTACAATTAATTTTTCAGTGAAGTGTGATAAAACTAATGCAGGGAAGAAGATCTTTGCATAAGGCAACATACAACCATATTGAATTAGATTTCAACAATCGGCCAAGGAAACTTAGAAATCCTGATATGGAGATATCACATATTTGTTCTAAACAATCCTCAGATGAACCATATGAGAAAAAAGATCCTCATCATAGTGGGAGTAGTCAGAGTAGTGAGGAAAATAATATAAATTTGTTCAATTCAAATTTCAATCAGTGCAATTACCAAAATGAGGAAGAAGATGACGAAGTTGATATCCAGATGCAATAATCAATCCAACAATTTGCCGAACATATTCATGATAAGAAAAGATTCACAAAGAATTTAAGAAAATAGCCAATCGATATTTTAGAATGTTTTGGATTGTAGAGAGATGATATTGTCACTCCTCTAGAGAGTATAAAAGGATTGGAGCAACTCAATGAAGGAGAAAAGGTTAATGAAGGGGAAATAAATCAAAATATCAAAACATTAAAGTATACTCCCCCACATAAGAAGGATGCTGAGCGTATTCTAAATAATTATAATAATCCATTGTTTGATGCCAATGAAGGAACAAGTTTAATTGGGCAACGATAGAATAGTGATTCAGATAATTGGAATCACAAAAAAGGTTTTAGTTTGATGAACCAAAACCATTTGCGACAATATGAATAATGTATAGAAATTGGAATGGGAAATAATAACCATGATGAAGATCATTGGAAAAAAGGGAGTGATAGAAGACAACATGATCATGATAGTGAAATAAATGGTGATAATCGTCCTCAAAATAATCACACCCAATATGGAGAAAGAAGACAAGAAAAATTTGATAAAATACAAAATCATTTTAATAATGTGCCTTGGCAGGATAATCTTCATTTGTTCCATTCACAGATGAATGAGGAAAAACTTGGCCCGCACATCAATAATAGAGGAAAATATGAAAATTACCTACAAAGTAAAATGGGAATTAATAAAAATCAGTATCTATACCCTAAAGTTGGTGGGCAAGATAATGAGCGTTCTTATTTGTTGTTAAACAAATAACTATTCAACCATGATGAAAAGCATTATGAAGATGACACTTATATAAAGTATAATTATGGACAAAGCATTCGACATGCGCATAAGCAAATTTGAGTCACGATATATTGATCTTGCACACCCTACACACCCAAATTGATATGCTCATGGCACAGGTCGTGAGAATGCATTAGTGCGTGAGGATAAATATGGTGAAGAGAAAAATAACAATGCTCAAGGTAACAGAATAATTTGCCAAAGTTATGGTTTTTATAATCAAAATGAACATGATAAGATGTATTACTAGCATGTTGAAGAGCCACGTGAGAAATGTAATATTATTATTAAGTAGCCAAACAAACAATGCAGAAGGAATGTCCACACAGATAATGAGAAAACTTAGCAGTGTGTACAAGCGTTGGGTGATCAAGAAGGCTGACAGTTTTTGAAGTATGATATGCAGTATCGATGTTCACATGAGCACCATTTGAATTTTAGACTTGTGCAAAAGGAATAAGTGGGAGGTGGTAATCTCCATTATCTGGTAAATAATCACATGAAACAAATGTATGACAGGTATGACCTGCGTGAGAATTCTCAGCATGTTAGTAATTATCAAATAGATAAAAATATCAACAATCAACATTGTTCTGATTTGTATACAGATGAAAATAAAAAACATAATGGTAACATGCAATATCTCATGTAAAAGGAGGATGGTCACATTAGGTATAAAGATATGTTGCAATATGAAAAGGGATGTAGCCTGCAAAATGGAGTAAGACATGATAATAGTTGCTACCCTACGCAAAAGGAGGAATATATGAATGAAAATATTCCCCATAAGAAAAATGATAATATACATTATCAAAACCCTAGTCTCTATGGTGAAAAATGTGACCATCACATTGAGAAAGATTTAGATATGCAGCCCACTGATATTTACAGACTTGCACAACAATATAATGATAACACAGAAAAAAGAAGAAGTTATAATGCACAACGGATAAATGAAACGCCCAGCCAGGAAGATGCTTAGAAATACACGCATCAACACAACAATAGCGTGCATCAATCCAATCTACACACGCAACAATCCAGTCATGTTAATTTTTCCGATCATAAACAATATGGCTTGCGTGATGAATCTCACCAGATTAGTAATACTATGCAGCCAAGTAAAAAGTGTTATGCTGGGCAATAACGATAATTGATAGCACAATGAGAATCATGCGCAACACTATAATGATGACACATAAATTCAAAAGAATTTTGCACAGGATTTAAAACAAATAGTCCCACCAAAATATACGCACCAAGTGGAGGATAAATGTTGGCAGGTTGGAAATAATGTATGTGAGCAGCAAGGTGATGTTTATAAATTTGCCCAGGAAGAGGAATATATGAAACAAGATATTCATGCTGAGGAAAATGGAAAAAAGATATATGTATGGTAGAAACAATAGTGAATTACATTATATTCGGGAAAACATGAGCAAAGCCAGGGTGGTACACAATTTTTAAATGCTAGCACAGATGACACAGACAACAAAATTTCACAGCATTATGAAGACTATGCACAAGGTAAAGGAAATTATAATTATTTTCATCGACAACCTAATGATAGGATGCATATGCAGCACAAAATTCATTGTATGAGAACATGTATTAATAATGATAATGAACATCATTATTTGAATACACAATATCCTAGAGGTACTACACAATACCAAAATATTGATAGGCAATATTATGAAAATGGACATAATCTACAAAATGGTAGTGCACCTCATCATGTACACAATCAAATTTATCCAAGTGGAGGCCAAAACTATGCACAACAATATGGTATGGGTACGAATTAGTAGTGTGCGAATCTTGTACATCAACAACATCAACAACATAGAGGATGGGCACACAATCCAATGAATATGGCTCAACAACCTCACACTGGTCAATATGGTAACCTGGCAAATCAACACCAAAGAGGTAACCCTATTCCCCAAAATCAATATTTTTAGAATAACAATAATAGAAATCTATTTGATGCCAAATTTCAAGAAATTAATGAAAGATATGAACAGTTGGATTTTTCAAATATATTATGCTATCCTAACCTAATACCTAATAAGTTAAAGGTTGCTATCCCTAAATTTAATGGTGATGGGTCACAGTTAGTAGAGCAACATGTAATAAATGTTAAAAATGTTTATGAATTTGATATAACATATGAAGATGTGTGTATGAAAATGTTAGTACATTCACTGAAGGATAGTCCAGATGAATGGTATAGAAATTTTCCTGACAGATCAATTACCTGCTGGCAAAGTTTTGTTGATCAGTTTATGGAAGAGTTTGGGGATCAAAGAGATCCATCTTTTGCATCTCATGAATTAACCAGTATAAGGAAAAATGTGAATGAGACAATGAAGGAATTTAACAAAAGGTTTAATAGGGTGTTGAATAAGATTCCAAAAGATATCTTCCCTGTTGATTCCTTTCTAATCACTTTTTATTTGATGGCCTTTGATGTCAAAACAAATTATGAGATAAGGTCTCATAACCCAACAACATTACAACATGCTTTCAAAATTGCATTAACTATTGAAAATAATAGAATAGCTGTCAGGGGAGTTGATAAGAGAAATGATCCCAGACTGTTCAATCCTACAGTCCCAAAGAAGAATGAAGAAAATGATAAGATGGATGAACTAATGAATTTGATGAAAAATTTGCAATCAAATAAAAGTAATTTTCAAGCAGGAAAGAATGATAGAAACTTCCACAGGAATGACAGAAACAGGTTACAGGACATGCCTTATCATACATAATGGAAAGATGGAAAGCCTTTAAAAAAGTAGACAGACACTCAAAACTCTTTTAAGAAAAATAATAATTTCATAGGGGATGAGCTTTGGTGTGACATTTGAAAAATGCCCCACCCCCAGGAGCAATGCCTTATAGCACAAAAGATTTTTGAGGAAGAACACCAGGGATGTGAAGAGAGGCCAGTGATAAATGCTCTTTCATCTACACCCTTTTGATTAGGAGATAGTGATGATTCAGATGGAGAATACATGATAGATGAAAGTTACAAGAAGTTAGGATACCAATAGGAGCAACAAGTCTTTTCAGATAATGATGAAAATTTGGATATCAGAAGGACAACAAAAGAGGAAAGAGAGGCTTACACTATGGCAGTGATGGAACAGGTTCTTAGCAATTATCGCTTAAGGAATAGGAATATGAACTTAGGTAATGAACAAGCAGCAAGGATGTACAGGATTTCGAACAAGAATGCTAAGATAAACAAGATAAAGATAGATGTCCCTAAAAGGCAAGTTGATCAGACATCAAAGATAAGAAAACCCATGGATAGGCAAAGCAATGGTAATAAAATTTCAAACTGTACCTCATTCATGTCTCAAGCATTATCTCAGGTAAAAATTTCTATCCCTCTAATGGAAATAGTTAAATGAACTAATTGCAGGAAAGAAATGATTAAGATAATAAATGATGTTGTTAAAAAAGATTCAAAGGAACAAAAGGATAATGAAGAATTACTAGTTATTTACCTAGGAACTTCTGTTAATGAAGATGCTACTGTAATGCCCCACTAGGGAACCCAAGAGAACTTAACCTAAACATGCTACTAAGTTTGCAGAATATTTAAAAAAAAGAAGTTAACATACAAGATAAACATCAAAGTTTTACAATGCGGAAGCAGTACAATGAAATGAAAAACTCACATAGGTTACAACTCTCAAGGATTCCATGATGAAGATTACGTGATTATAAAATTAATTAATATAGATTAGACATAATTACAAACTCATATAAACAAATGAAAGACAAATGCAACATCACATAAAAGATAGCATAGATACAACTGGTACCATAAGGTAACCATAATAACCTACATCCACTGCACAAGTCACATGGTATGTGAATACAATAATCGAAAAGAAGTACGACATGATAACTCTATAGAGCTGATACAATGATACAAGATCACAAAAAGGAAGAAGAAAAATAAGATCACATCTCCACCAAAGAAGAACAAGAAGAATCAACTGCCACAAGGATCATCTAGCACTGGTACATGAACGTCAAAATCTCAAATGGTAAAAGAATTACTACCACCCGACCTCGTGAACCTAAATGGTCCACTCCCACCGTGCCGAGGAGATAACATTAGATCCCCCTCGGATAACAAACAACAACAAAACAAACTAAGGAAGAGATCTTGAAAGCTTCTAACTCAAAAGGTACAACATACACAATCAGAGGCAACCAACACACATAGGAAACCTAAGATGCATAAAGGAAGTGTCATCACATGAGCCAACTCTAAGGTTATCCTGGTAGTCTCTTCAGACCCCGGTGCCCTAGTGACTCTATGTGGTATCAGTAACCCCTCGTGTAGACAAGGTACTAACTATGCCATATCCAATCCACGTAGGTGACAAGCATCTTCTCACTCCCATCCTAGTACAAAACTCAATCAGGAGCTCAGGCATGGGCGAGGCACATAATATCTTATTAGGTTCATTTTAAACTCTCAATGCCATTAATTATCACTTATTAAGCTACTTGTAATAGGATATCCTGGTAGCCACTTCCGAGCTCTGGCACCAATTACAAGCCACTTCCTTCTATACACTCAAATAGCCTACCCTAGGGTTTCACAAGATCAAGTATAACTCTAAGTTAACACAACTCATAAAACTCAATAGCTAGATCCAACATGCAAGACTAGAAATAATCATAGAAGAATTCCACATAGGGTTAGAACAACTCAATCAACACAACAGAGTATGCAAGGCAAACAAATGTGATAGCCAAAACACCCAATACACTCGCCTCTCAATTACATCCCTAAGAGTCAACTACATCCCCTAATGAACAAATCAAGATGCATTGTCCAAAAGTAACTGAAGTCACAACGACAAACCATGTCTACTAAAGAATGCACACACAAAATTTACTAAACAATAAAATCCCAGTTAAATAAATAAAATAATCTTTATCATAAAAATTTCCTAATCATTCGATAATAATTGGTACACAAAATGAATGTAATTCTCCTAATCAGAATTAATCCAAAAACATCTAAAATACCTCATATCAGTAAAAGATATAAATATTAAAACCAATATAAATATCAATTAAAAATAAAGTAATTATTAATTAATAATAAATATCAATTAATTAAAAAATAATATAATACCACAAGGAAATTAATATAAATTAATTTATAATTAAATTAATTTATAAAAATAACCAAATGTAAACATTTCCCCAAATTAAAAAAATTAAGGTAAACTAAATCATATACCAAAGTACCCTTAATTTAGAAATAAACATAATTATTAAATCGTACTTAATTAAAAACAAATCTAATAAAAACAAATTTATCTTTTAATATTTTATTTATCAAAATAAATAAAAGTTAAAATTTAATATTAAATATCAATTATTAAAGAAAAACAAAATTAAAAAAAAATAACAAAAAGTAAAGGGGGACACAGGGCCCGCACAGTGCCTTGCAAAGGTATTGACGTGCTTCTGTACCCTGTCGGTACTGCCACACGATAGTCCTTGCGCAGGTCTGCCAAAAAGGTGTGGGGGGTACAACCCCCAACCTTTAATATATATATATATATTTTTTAATGTATTTTTTTTTCAAACAATTTTTTTTTTAAGCAAAATTTTTAATCCACTTTTAATTTAATTTCTATTTTTAAACATAATAGAATATATATATATTTCTTTCAATATATATATATATATATATATATATATATATATATATATATATATATATATATATATATATATATATATATATATATATATATATGTATGTATGTATATATTTCTATCGTAATTCAAATTATAACAACCAGGTACAGCAACCAGCTGGACTATAGTAGAAATAACAAATAGCTTTCATTTAACCGATTACATCATTTTCGAATCTAGGGTTTTCTAGATAACCCATTTACCTTAAAATTCTAAAAGCATCCATTTAACATAATTATCAAAATTGCAAGTACTAGCGGAAACATTCTAAAGTACGAAATTAGAGAATGCATGTAGAAGAATTTCTATAGGACTAATTCCAGACAAGATAAAACAACAGGCACGAAGAAAACAATCATTTTAAATTTCTAAAACATAAATTTCTAGAATGATCGAATCCTACCTCAAAAGCAGCACCAAGGAGTAAAATTGATGAAAACTAGAATCGAAGGAATCCCAAGCTACCAAACAATTGCTCAACAAAATCCAACCTTTTTAAAAAATCTCTCTCCAACTAGTGTAATCAAATAATGGCTAAACTCTCAACACATAAAGGAATTTACCTTCCACATGCGAGAATTCAAACTCCACTCCAAGAGAATTTTGCATAAAAATAAACTCTAATTTTCAGTTCAATTTCAGTTGAACTAGAGTCTCTTCTCCACTTTGCCTTTTGTTGAAAGCACATAACCAAACTTTAACTAATATTATTAATTTAATTTCATTCAATTATGAATGTGCAACTTAATGCATTCAAATAATTAAAAATAAAATATTTAGTCTAACATGATTACCACATGCTAAATTAACCCTTAAATTAACTAATGCATTTAAATTGAAAAAGGGTACATTTACAATTACATAATTCTAATGTGCTTGTATTTAATTATTTTTCCATTAATTAAATACTTTCACTACACAATAAATTTTTTAAATAACAATTAAACTAAATAATTACATTTATTTAATTTCCAATTAAATAATATCCCACAGCTAAAAAATAGAATGATCTAAATATAAAAATCACACCAATCACCACAAAACAAAAGAATCAAAAAGACCTAAGGACCCACATTCATACTCAAGAACATGGGTATAAACTCACGTTAACTAGATGAGTTTAGAAGGGTAGGAAACACAGAATCTTGTCCACTATTTCAAGATAATATTATGGCTTAGGTTAGGATTTGGAACTGAATATTATCTCCCCTCTTTTACCATTTGAGATATTGCGATAGGGCACACTCATCTTGACAATTCAGGGAAGTCGATGCCTGGTACTTGCAAACCTGCATACAACACCCGCATGTACATACATATATAAATATATAACAGATAATGGCGGGGATCGGCTGATCGTGTGGATCTTGCAAGCAAGTAACTACGACTCCGTCCCTCAACCACATTAGGCACGTCAAACAGGAATATAAAACAAACATATCAACCATACACATGCAAGTATGGGGTTAGTAAAATCATAAGCATCAATTATTTCCTAACATATAATCTTTCATCCTAAAATAATCATAACATTTATAAAATCAGACTAGGGGTGGGGTACTACATCCACCCCCCCTAGGATTAGGCTTACTCTTGGAAGTCTACAAACAGATGAGGATATATATCCCCCAAGCATGAAGCATTTACTAAAACAAAACACAACATCTAAAAATAAGCCATAGAATAAGAACATGATATATAGTCATTAATGACAATGTAATTCTAGTTTAGGAACAAACCAAAAATCACATTGATCAATCATTCATTAATAATTCAAAAAGATCTAAAATTTATTCATTCATCAATATAGAAAACATCTAGAAATTAATTGCATAAAGAACACAGTCATAAATTACATCATATAGTCAGTTAAAAAGGTTCACGTAAACACAGCTAATGCAATACTCATGCAAACATAAAGGACACACAATGATTTTGTTTCCACAACGCAAACATAGTACCATCTCCGCGATGTCCTCCCTTATACATACTATCAAGGGTCCATAATGAACATGATAGAAACAACAATTATCACAGAATAGGGCCAACAATACCAAACATTTGGAGTAGCCACCAAAAAACTAAAAAAGGTAAACCCAAGTGGGGGAATCATAAGTCCAACATTAAATCATAAAAGTACCACAGTAATTCAACAGTAAGTCAAGTGTGACTAGTGTCACAAAATAGATAGCGAAAAGAGAGTTAGGTGACTAATCCAATCATAAGAAAGTTTAAAATTTCAATGCTAGCCCATACACATCATGAACAATTCATCAATCAACCAAAATAAATTATCAATCATACAAAATTCACATAATAAGGTGACTAGTGGTACCACACTCAAGGTAGTAATCGCTTCATGACATCCAAAGGTACTTCACCCTAGATGCATTAGAGAGGGTACCTAACACAATAGATGAGAAAAATCAACATCTGATGGGCACACAACTTTCCAGAGTTCCTATTGTAGAACTCGGTGCTCTGATACCAAGTGTAATGCCCCGCTAGGGAACCCAAGAGAACTTAACCTAAACATGCTACTAAGTTTGTAGAATATTTTTTAAAAAAAGTTAACATACAAGATAAACATCAAAGTTTTACAATGCAAAAGCAATACAATGAAATGAACAACTCACATAGGTTACAACTCTCAAGGATTCTATGACGAAGATTACATGATTATAAAATTAATTAATTTAGATTAGACATAATTACAAACTCATATAAACAAATGAAAGACAAATGCAACATCACATAAAAGATAACATAGATACAACCGGTACCTTAAGGTAACCATAATAACCTACATCCACTACACATGTCGTAGGGTATGTGAATATAATAACCGAAAAGAAGTATGACATGATAATTCTATAGAACTGATACAATGATACAAGATCACAAAAAGGAAGAAGAAAAAGAAGATCACATCTCACCAAAGAAGAACAAGAAGAATCAACTGCCACAGGGATCATCCAGCACTAGTACACAAATGTCAGAATCTCAAATGGTAAAAGAATCACTACCACCCAACCTCGTGAACCTAAATGGTCCACTCCCATCGTGCTGAGGAGATAACATCAGATCCCCCTCAGATAACAAACAACAACAAAACAAACTAAGGAAGAGATCTTGAAAGCTTCTAACTCAAAAGGTACAACATACACAATCAGAGGCAACCAACACACATCTGAAACCTAAGATGCGTAAAGGAAGTGTCATCACATGAGCCAACTCTAAGGTTATCTTGGTAGTCTCTTCAGACCCCGGTGTCCGAGTGACTCTATGTGGTATCAATAACCCCTCGTGTAGACAAGGTACTAACTATGCCATATCTAGTCCACGTAGGTAGCAAGCATCTTCTCACTCCCATCCTAGTACAAAACTCAATCAGGAACTCAGGCATGGACGAGGCACATAATATCTTATAAGGTTCATTTTAAACTCTTAATGCCATTAATTATCACTTATTAAGCTACTTGTAATAGGATATCTTGGTAGCCACTTCCGGGCTTTGGCACCAATTACAAGCTGTTTCCTGCTATACAATTACATAGTTCTAATGTGCATGTATTTAATTATTTTTCCATTAATTAAATAATTTCACTACACAATAAACTTTTTAAATAACAATTAAACTAAATAATTACATTTATTTAATTTCCAATTAAATAATATTCCACAGCTAAAAAATAGAATGATCTAAATATAGAAATCACACCAATCACCACAAAACAAAACAATCAAAAAGACCTAAGGACCCACATTCATACTCAAGAACAAGGGTATAAACTCACGTTAACTAGATGAGTTTAGAAGGGTAGGAAACACAAAATCTTGTCCACTATTTTAGGACAATATTATGGCTTAGGTTAGGATTTGGAATTGAATATTATCTCCCCTCTTTTACCATTTGAGATATTGCGATAGGGCATGCTAATCCTGACAATTCAGGGAAGTCGATGCCCGGTACCTGCAAACCTACATACAACACCCGTATGTACATACATATATAAATATATAATGACAATGGCAGGGATCAACCAATCATGTGGATCTCGCAAGCAAGTAACTACGACTTCGTCCCTCAACCATATTAGGCACATTAAATAGGAATATAAAACAAACACATCAACCATACACATGCAAGAATGGGTCAGTAAAATCATAAGCATCAATGATTTCCCAACATATAATCTTTCATCGTAAAATAATCATAACATTTATAAAATCAGACTAGGGGTGGGGTACTACAACTACTAAAGTAGATCCTTTCTTTCGAACTTTGTTGATAAACAATAAATTGGTTAAAAATTGTATGTTAGACTTCGAAGCGGCGGTAAATATTATGCCTCATGGAGTAATGAAAGAATTAGGAATGAATGTGGATACTACTTATGGAAAATGCTATGCTATGGATAATAGATCGGTTTCAATTATTGGAATAATGAAAAATGTTGAATTTAAGTTTCCTTCTTGTCTTGAAAAGTCCTATAAAATTGATATTACTATTGTAGAAGTACCACCTAGTTATGGAATGTTATTATCTAGACAGTGGTCCAATTTAGTAGGTGGAAATGTTCAATTAGATCTATTTTTTGCTTCTATCCCAGTGAATGATAGGGTTATAAGGATTGACAGGGAACCAAGATCTACTTACATCATTGAAGATATTGATCCAAGTTAGGTTACACACTTTTTCCATATCGACATGGAGAATTTCCAGGTAAGTATTCATAAAAATGTCATTGAAAATACTAGTCCTATTGAAATATGTGCTAAGGAAAATAGTGATTTCATTTGGAAAATGTTTTTTGATGGATCATGTAGCAAAAGTGGCAATGGAGCATGTGTAGTCTTCATATCCCGAAATGGGAAATCTTTTTAATATTCTTTTTTGTTATCTTTTGAATGTACTAACAATACTGCAGAATATGAAGAACTCCTATTAGGTCTAAAAATATCAGGTAAGCATGGTATCAAAATTCTTTTTGTTTATGGTGATTCTGAATTGGTCGTGTCTCAGATTAGGGATAAGTTTGTTACTAAGAATCATACCCTAAAAAGATACAAGAATGAAGTTTGGGATTCTATAGAATGTTATGATGCTTTTTCAATAACATGGATAGACAGGTCTAGAAATATTCTTGCTGATTTCATGGCTAACCTAGCAGTTAAGCATAATGATATTCCATGTGAAGATATTGCATAGGTAGAGATCAAATCAAGACCAAAAATACTTGATTATGTCCATAATAGGCAAATCTTTGAGGATGATAGAGACATCATAAAATTCCTTGCATGCAAAGAAAGGTATGAAGATCAGTCTATTGACTTAAATGGTTATGTTGAAACAATAGATGAAAATGATACTTTATTTGGAAAAGAAGTAATTCAACTTAAAACTAATAAAATTCCTAAGGGCCTTGTTGCACTAGAGAGAATGTTTGATGATAAGGATTCTAATAGTAGAGTTAAAATGGATAATACTACTATAGAGGAAGTAGAGAAGATAAATTTAGGAACTGAGCATGCTCCTAAAGAAGTTTGCATTGGTAAGAAATTAACCCCTAAAATTAGAGCTGATATTGTTAGTTTATTAAGAAAGTATAGATATGTATTTGCTTGGTCCTATGATGATCTTAAGGCTTATAGATGAGGGATGCTCCTAAGATGAAGGAGGAACTCATCAAGATGAGGGATACTGGTATCATCAAGCCGATTAGACACTCTACTTGGGTTTCAAACTTAGTACCTGTTAGGAAGAAAAATGGGGATATCAGGCTTTGTGTGGATTTCAGAAACCTAAACATATCTTTAGTAAAGGACAAATATGCATTACCAAATATGGAGGCATTATTACAGAAGGTTATAGGAAATGAATTGTTATCCATGATGGATGGGTTCTCTGGGTACAATCAGGTAAAGGTTAAAGAAGAAGAACAATGCAAAATAATGTTCACTACACCATGGGGTACATATGTTTATGCAAGAATGCCGTTTGGACTTATGAATGTTGGAGCTACTTTTTAGAGAGCCATGGATGTGGCTTTTGGGGATTTCATTGATATTATCATGGTAATATATCAGGATGACATCATAGCTTATTCCAAGAAGGTAGAAGACCATTGCAAGCATTTAGAGAAAATTTTCAAAGGAGCCCTTGAATATGGAGTATCCTTAAACCCGAAGAAATGTCATTTTGGAGTAACCCAGGGTAAACTTCTTGGTCACATTATTTCTAGGGAAGGAGTCAGAATAGACCCAGAAAGGATTGAAGCAATTGATAAGGTTTAGATTCCTAAAAATGTTAAAGGGATTCAATCTTTCTTTGGACAAATCAACTTTGTGAGAAGGTTTGTCCTAAATTTTTTAGAAATCATAAAGCCTATTGTAAAGATGTTAAAGAAGGATGCAGTTCTAAATTGGACAGATGAGGCCTTAGAAGAATTTGCCAACATTAAGAAAGCAATCAAGGAAGCTCCAGTTTTGAAATATCCTAATTTTTCCAAACCATTTCAGCTATTCTCCTTTGCTTCTTTCCACACCATCACAACAGTCCTGTTACAGAAAAATGATGAAGGATATGAGCAACCAATAGCTTTCTTCAGTAAAACCTTACAATCTTCTGAGTTGAACTATGATATACATGAAAAGTAGGCTTATGCATTCATTAAATTAGTGAAATCATTTAGACCCTATCTTGTTGGAGCTAAGATTGTGGTGTATGTACCTAATGCAACAACTAAGGATATATTTAGGCAATTAGAAGTCGCAAGTAAAAGATGTCGATGGATTAATCAGATTCAAGAATTTGATATTGAGATTCAGATCATTAAGTTAATCAGAGGACAAGGATTGGCTAAACTTATGGCAGAAACAAATTTGGATGTAGCCCAAGTAAACGAAGTAGATTTGGAAAGTGCAAAAATGAGCATTGAATAGTGTCCATGGTACACAGACATAGTCTACTTCTTAAAGCATATGAAGTATCAAGAAGGGCTAAGTGATAATAAGAAAAGAACTATAAAGTTACAAGCGTCAAGATATGTACTGATTCAAGGAGACCTATATTGGAAAAATAATGATGGTATCCTCCTATTTTGTCTAGACACATATCAGGCTAAGTCAGTTATAAAAGAGTTACATGATGGGGTATGCGGCGGTCACTTTTCAGCTAAGACAACAACTCACAAGATATTGAAAGTCAGGTATTATTGGCCCCATATTTTCAAATATTGTTATGAATATGTTAAAAAGTGTGAATCTTGTCAGAAGTTCTCCAGGAAACTGAAATACAATGGTGCTTTACCCCTTATCCCTTTACAAACTAAGGAACCTTTCAAAATGTGGGGAATAGACTTTATTGGGAAAATTACAGATGCTTCGAGTGGAGGTCACAGGTGGATATTGGTTGCGACAGACTACTTTACAAAATGGTTTGAAGCTATACCTACAAGAAAAGCTACAAGCAAGGTGGTCATCAAGTTTTTGACAGACAACATACAGACCAGATTCAAAGTACCTTTCAAGATTCTTTGTGACAATGACGTGTTTTACATCTAAGGAATTTTCATAATTATGTAAAAAATATGGCATCAACCTATCATACTCATCTCCGTATCATCTGCAAGGGAACGGTCAAGCATAATCAAGCAATAAGAATATACTAAAAATTATCAAAAGAATGTTGAGCAATAATAAAAAGGCATGGGACTCAAAGCTAAATCTAGCTTTAT
Organism: Chamaecyparis obtusa; assembly: GCA_027943335.1. Lineage (NCBI taxonomy): Eukaryota > Viridiplantae > Streptophyta > Pinopsida > Cupressales > Cupressaceae > Chamaecyparis > Chamaecyparis obtusa. The sequence continues at coordinate 994,667 of BSBK01000891.1, read as the reverse complement.
GGGTAGACAGAGTAACAGTGAAAAGATCGATAGGTTTTTCTCCTTATGAATTGGTTTATGAAAAACAAGCAAGGTTACCATTAAACAATCTCCTGCCAGTTTATAGGTTCATCTAGGAAGAAGAGCTTGAGGATGTAAATTTTATGGAAGACAGGTTGAGCCAGTTATCAGAGCTAGATGAGATGAGAAGAATAGAGCAAGAGAGGAATTTGTATCAACAATGACATATTAAGACCCTTCATGACAAAAGAGCATCATACATGCCTTTCAGAGAAGGTGATTGGGTACTGAAATAGAATGCGAAAGACCAAGATAAAGGAAAACATGGTAAGTTTGAGGCATTATGGCTGGGACCTTACATGGCCATTTCAAAGGTAGGTGAGAATTCATATTATTTATAGGATACTAATGAAGTTATTCAGGAATTCCCAACTTATGGTTAGTATTTGAAGCCCTTTTTCTCGTGAAACATGAAATATTCTCTAACTTGTATATTATTGTTTTTATTTTATTTTTAAGCCTCATGTTTCTTTTTTCACTATGGTCTGCTTTTCCAGAGATAACGGGAATCTCGCTGCATCCAGGCATGAATGCACATCCCCAATAAGAGCCATTGTTGACACTGAAAATTTTAGGTTCTAAATAAATGAAACATCAGGGAAGTATGATCTTAAATTTTAGTATTAGATTGTTATTTTATTTCAAGTAATTTAATGCATATTTATTTTGAAATAAATAATTATTCTAAAAAATAATAAATAAAGTAATTAAGTGAAAAAGGCGGCGAGAGGGAGTTGAACCCTCGACCTCTCGAGCTGATCTTTTCCCTACCTACCTACCCTCCTACCCTCTAACCAGTTAGTCTATTTATTTTCTTCGAGAGGATTTGGAGGATAAACTAATTTATTTATGTTTTCATGTGCAGGTGAAAAGTCAACACAATTTCTTACATAGGGAGTAATTCTTTCCCTAATTACTTTTTAATTAAATAATGACATAATATTTTCCTATGTATTTTTTATTTTCTAGATTTTCAGAAAAAAGAATGGGTAGAGGGAGTTGAACACTCGACCTCTCAACCAATCCTTTTTCCTACCTAACTACCCGACTCTACCCTTATCGATTGACCTATGTTATTCCTTGAGAATGTAGGTGCAAATAAAGGTATTAATTAAAGATTACTTTATTTCCTTTTAATAAATTATTTAGAAATAAATGTAGTGTTTTTCTTTAATATATGTGTTCCAAAGAGGCTTTATATTTCACGGGATTATTGTGGTTACTAATATGAATGTTTTTAATTTTATTTTATAATTTACTCCTAATAACCCTAAAGTGAAAAATGTGATAAAGTAAATAATGTTGGTAAAGATTACTAAGTTTTTAGGGTTTTGATATATTTTTATTTGATATTCATATACTTAAATATAATCTTATAATTTTACCTCATTGTAATTTTTAATTTTAAAATTTTAACTTGTAGGGTAATAGGGGGTTAAGTGATTATAATTACCATGTGTTTTATTTGTAGTTTTTTCATTTTAAATACTAATTAAGTGCATTTTACTAAGTAGTTGTGAGATTTTGATTTATTTTTACATTAAAAGTATTTGTAACATTAGGGTGGTTATTTTGTAGAAGTCAATGTACTTGCCCTAAGTGGATTGTTTTGATATTTAGGGTGAGTACTTTCCTCTCTTCGTTAGGGTGGATTATAAAACTTTTTACCCTAATGTTTTTTTAAAAATATTTCTATGTTGTAATTTACATTGCATTATGTTTGTGAATAGATATATTTTAAAAATAAATATAAATGCATTATGTTTTATTTTGAAAATAAAAGTAAAATTCTAAACATAATGTCATATTTTTTATTTAATGTTTTAAGTATTATCTTATTAATGAAATTCCTTATGTTTTGATAATTAATGTGGGCAACTTATGATTAATATTTAATTTTTATTTATACTCCACTTTATTTATCAAATAAATTTATAAATTATGGCATGAACTTATTTCAATTAATTATTAATTAAGAAATAAATGATAGTGGTCTTTATGAAAGCCTAATATATTATGAATATAATGATTTTGATTTTAGGTTTTATTAAAGGACTATCTAATGTTGGGTGTTTTTGTATAGGAACGAAACGTTGGATTATTATGCACAAACACCTAAGATCTCAACAAACCAAATTTATTGAATGGAAAATATTTCCCTAAAAACCATTATTATGGTTTATTTTTTATTTATAGGCTTAGTTGTCGTGATTAGGTCCTGGGAAAGGGCATATCTTTTCACAAAGCACCATTGGATATTATATTTATACTCAAACATTTGTAAACAATAAACATCATGACACACAATTGGGACAATGCTCCTACAACTATAGATTTGGACCTAATATTCAATTTTTCAAATGCTAATGTTAGATAAGTTGTTTTATGCTTTTTGAGGTTATATATCATTTATTTTCAATTAGTTTTTCAGATACTCTATGTACTAGGGTGTTCTACTATGTTATATTCCCTGATTTATTAATTCAATGTTGATTTATACAATTCGAATAGCAATTGTATGGTCTGTGAAACTACTGCTGTTCCTGTCGGCATCTTAATTTGTGTTAAAATCGACAGGATTAATTATATAAATTGAATTGAATTGTGGATTAAGCAGAAGCTTTTAGGATGATAGTCTTACTTTATAGGAGTAAGTTCCCTTAAAACTATCTTTGACTATACATAGGATTGGAAGTAATTGACTCTATACCCAAATTTGTGTTAAGGCACTGATCTCTTTTCGTTTGAAATTGTTATTTGGTTCTATTTTATAGTTTACATATTAAATCTGATTTCTCTCTTTACAAAGCATTCAATTAGGTTTTAGTGATAGTTTCAAGCTTTAGTTTAGATTTTATGCAATTTAGCTATTAGGAGATTATATTATTTTCCTCCAAGGATTGTTTACCCCTTTGGAAGGAATTGTGTTTGTCTGTGCATGTGTTTGTGTAGCATAGGGCATTTGTGAATTCAGGCCTACCAGCCTTGGCTCAATCGAGCTAGAATTGCAGAGGCACTTGTGTGTGCCTGTCAGTTGGCCTCAAAATGGTCCATCATTTTTGAGCACGAACAACACAAGAGTCCAAGTTTCAATATTCTCAATCTAATCCTATTCTTCATGATTTTCTCTCTCCCAATCATCAATTTGTATTGCTTCCTTTATTTTTTAGGGCTCAAATTATGATATCAAACATGTACTTTCTCTAGCCTTACTTCTTGTCAACACTCTTGCATTCTTATCACAAAATATTTGATCAGAAGAATGATTCCTTTTCACATACCTTCGGATTACTGGCTTAGACCTAGGAACTTCTTCTTCTTTTGCTGGTTGCACTACTTCTTCCTCATTTTTTTGCTCTATCGGTCTAGGCTCTTATAATTCAGTAAACTCTATTCCTCGATCATCTTTTGTCTCATTTTTGCTTGTTTCCTCATATTTATCATAAAATTCATAAATCTTCACATTATCACTTTCAATCATTTTATTAGTCCTTTGTTTAAAATATTTGTAAGCCCTTCTCTTAGTTGAATAACCCAAAAATATGCCTTCATCACTTTTGAGATCAAATTTTCCAAAAATTCATCTCTTTTTATATAACATTTACTCCCAAATTTTTTGAAATAATTTACACTTGGAGAATGGCCATACCATAATTCATAGGGTATTTTGTTGGTTTCCTTCTTCATGTGCACCCGCTTTAGAGTATAAAAAACATCACTAATTTCTTCTCTCCAATAGATCTTTGGTACATCTCCCTATATCAACATCCTCCTTACAACATCAATAATTGTTCTGTTCTTCCTTTCTGCAATACCATTTTGCCGAGGAGTTCTTGGAGCAGACATCTATATTTTTAGACCATTGTCTTCACAATACTTCATGAGAATATTTGCACTTAATTCATTTTAATAATTATTTGGAGAGCATTCTCGATCTCTACAACCTATACCCCCCTAACGAAGGCTAACATTTGGCCTTCCTTGGTGACCGTACTGCATTGCTAGTGCTTGGGGATATGCCTACCTCCTTGCTTTCCTTTTTTATTTTCATGTGGTTTGTTGTGCTTTAGGGCTTTTTATTATTATTATTTTTCTTGGGCTCCTTTTATTTATATTCTAACCCTTTCTTTGTGTACCTCTCTATCTTTTGGTTGAGTGTGTGATATTTCTTTCCCTACCTGGTTCGCTTGTGTGATCTTGAGTGGATGGGCAAAAATCATAATAAGAGCATTAATGGGCAGAAGAATGTTGAAGTTATTATGGAAGATGCAAAGATTAAAAGTGGAAATGATGATAGTTGTATTATGTTAGGAATAGTCCCAAGAGATAACTGAGAGGGGGGGGGGGTGAATCAGTTATCTACAAGATTCAATTCTTTATCCAATTAAGTATACTTAAACATAAAGCATAAACACAATGAAAGAACACATGAACACAACACCAATATTTTGGTTAGGAGGAAACCCAAATAGGTAAAAACCCCAGTGGGACTTGATACCCACTAATATTCTGTACTAGTGTATAATGATCCTTGTTAGAAGATCCTTTACCCTATTAGGAGTAGCTTTACAATATATTAAGTATAGTAGACCTGGTCAAGGGTTAGACCCTATTAGGAGTCTTTTACAATTTTCCTTGTTAGGGGAGAGGACGCATTGTCTAAGAGCTCACTGCTCAAATGGGTGAAGGCTACAACCTTCTGAATAACAAATACACACTATATCTAGATCTTGGTGAACTACGCTTTGACCTGCTATCTGGATGAGTTCCAATGAATAGTACAAGTACTTTACTTGGTCACATAGACCTTCTTCTAATGGTTCAACACTTCACACACTCTGCTTTACTCTGCTTGATCAACCATGAACCACACTCTAGCAATCACAAATGACTGCCTATAAATATCTTTCCTCCAAATGATATAATCAAGTCAGCTTGTTAGAACCACCTTGAAATCATATTAGAGAAACCATAATAAACTCCAACAAACATTCTGTCAGCTCTACTATGCACGCAACTCAATCTGGGACCTGTCTAATAAAATAAATGTAGATGCACGCTACACACTGTCAGCTCTACCAAAACAACTGAAACTTTCTCTGTAAGCTGAATTAACTCATGCTCTCTTAACCAAACATCAATAACACTTTTCCAAGCTTAAATATAAGGGTGCATACCCTCAAGATAGGTGAAACTCAAGAACCAATAAGATCTATGTCGGCTCTTCTGAACAAACACAAGAAACTGCTACTGGCAAATGGCGACTACATAACTTCACTTGCATTCATCATCAGACTATGTGTCCATAACTAAAAAATCACTAACATGTCTTCAACATATATCCCAGCATGCAAGGCTCCATGATAACTGTACAGACAACCATACACAAAACACTGTCTGTTACTCTGTCAGGAACATTGCTGATACCAACTACTATATAACTATCTATACTAATAGTTAACCTCTGCACCCATGATATCATGTTGATATCATGTCCATACTACATATACTAAAATCTTACTACATAAGACTTCCACACATGCTACTTTCCATATGTTATCATCAATGACAAACATACAGTCAGTACTGGCCTGCTGGCAAATCTCCAACAATCTCCCCCTTTGGCATTGATGGCAACATGTGGAATGAAAAACCACCACCAACCCAAACAAACATTTTTTATAACATTCTCCATTTCCTCTTCAAAACTCCCCCAAAGATGAATCCTCAATCTGTTGCAATATTTTCTAATATTCTCCATTTCCTCAACCGTACTACTATCATAATTGAATGTTGCTCCCCCTTAGTATATTACTCCTCTTTTGCTTCTATTTTTCATGACTCTATATGTATACTCCACCTTTGACATCAATGGAAAAGGGTGCCATTCATTTTAAGCACTGGTACTACTCCTGAGGTAGAGTAGTCAACCTTCCACCAGTCCCAAAGGAATGATGCCTTTCCTTCTTTCTCTAAGCAGAATCAGGGAAGGGAATGACTCCCAACTTCTCCTTGAGATACTCAAAAGTATCCTTAGGCAAGGGCTTTGTGAATATATCTGCCAACTGTTCTTTAGTACTCACATAGTCCAACTTGACTTCTTTCTCTGCCACTTTCTCTCTTAGGAAGTGATACTTGATCTCAATGTGCTTTGTCTTTGCATGCATCACAAGGTTCTTTGACATATTGATAGTGCTAGTGTTATCACAGTGAATTACAATCTATTGCTCCTTTCTTGAATCCAATCTTTGTTAAGTAACTATCTAGTTTCTCATACCATGCTCTAGGGGCTTGCTTAAGTCCATAGAGGGCCTTCTTTAATTTTCATACCATATCAGGTCTGTCTGATAAAGTGAATCCTTCTAGCTACTCAATGTATACTTCTTCTTTCAAGTCTCCATTTAAGAATGCTGATTTGACATCCATCTGATAAACTTTGAAGTTTTTAACTGTAGCATAAGCTAAAAACAACTTAATAGCTTCTAATCTACTTACAGGTGCAAATGTGTCTGAATAATCAATGCCTTCTCTTTGCGCATATCCTTTACATACTAATCTTTCTTTATTTCTTACTAATGTACCATCTTCATCCATCTTGTTTCTAAATATCCACTTTGTTCCAATCACATTTTTATCACTAGGTCTTGGGACCAGTTCCCAAATGTCATTCTTAACAATCTGATCAAGTTCCTCTTTCATAGCATCATGCCAATCTGAATTATTAGATGCATCTTCAACACTTAAAGGTTCAATTTGAGATAGTAAACATACTGCTTCATTGCTAGCTGAGTTCTTTGTTTGTGATCTTGTTAAGACTTTGCCGCTTTGATCTCCAATGATGTCTTCCTTGGAATGATTTCTTGATGTAAACTTGGAACTTTAGGTGATGCTGACTCATCAGCCTTAGGATTATTTTCTTCACTTGTCTTAGGGTCATTGAATAACACATCAATACTGTCAAACATTTCTTCAATAACTATCTCACTAGTAGAGGGTCTAGGTTCTTCTTCAATCATGGGTGAGTAATCATGATATCTTTCTTGAATCATAAACTTTTCATCAATCTTTATATGTGCACTTTCAATGATCTTTTTCAATCTTAAATTGAAACATCTATAAGCTTTAATTTTAGTAGAGTAACCAAGAAAAAATACCTTCATCACTTCTTGCATCAAACTTGCCTACTGCTTCATCCCTCTTGATACAACACTTGCTTCCAAAGATTCTGAAGTATTTTACTATGGGAACATTACCAAACCATAGCTCATAAGGTGTTTTGTCTGCACCTGGCCTCAATTGAATTCTACTGATGGTATAGAGTGTTGTATTGACTACATCTCTCCAATAGGTGTGTGCAACTTTTCCTTCTATCATAATGGTGCGCACTATATCAAGAATGATCCTATTCATTCTCTCTACAATTCCATTCTACTGAGGGGTTCTAGGTGCACTTAATTGTCTCTTTATGCCATGTTCTTTGCAGTACTCATAAAATTTGTCAGAGGTGAATTCTCCTCCTTTATCCAATCTCAAACACTTTATCTTTAGTCCAGATTCATTCTCAACCTTAGCTTTGAATATTTTGAACTTCTCAAAAGCTTCTGACTTATCCTTTAAGAATGCAATCCACATCATCCTAGTATAATCATCAACAAACAAAATGAAATACCTTTCACCATAGTATGATCTTGATTGAGTTGGACCACATAGGTTTGTATGAATCAGATCCAACTTGTTCTCTGTTGAATTCTGCTTACTCCTGAATAAATTTCTCACATGTTTCCCCATCACACATTTCCTGCATATATTATCAACTGGCTTTGCTATGCTAGGTAGATCTCTTACTACCTTGACATTACTTATCTTTACTATGTTATCAAAATTGATATGACATAGTCTTTTATGCCATAACCAACTGTCATCAACTTTAGCAACAAAAGAACTTGCTTTTGAATTAAGATAAAAAACATTACCTCTTGTCTTTGTGCCTGATGCAATTATAACACCATCCTTCTTGTTAATGATGCATTTTTCATCCTTGAACTCCAACTGATAGCCTTTTCCAAGCAACTGTCCAACACTGAGAAGGTTATGTTTCAAACCATCAACATAAAGAACATCATCAGTACTATTCTTTCCATCCAAAGTGATGGCTCCTCTACCAACTATAGGTTTAGGAGTGTTATCTCCAAATCTAACCATACCTCCATTATATTTGTCCAAATGAACAAACCTGCCTTTATCACCTATCATGTGATGTGAACAACCACTGTCTATATCTAGTCTGTCCTTATGTCAACTTGTGAAATCAATGCTAGCTCCTGATTCTCTTTCTTGTCTATATGTACTGTCTTGTTATTCATTTTATGTACAATGGAAATGAATCCAATTTCTTCTTCACCTGATGCTTCTATCTTCAACCTTGAAATCTCAAAAGCTGAGATCTTGCTGATCAAGGTCTCTCTCTTGAAATTTGATGTAAGCTGCATGGTCTCATCAAGGACATTGATCTTGCTTTCATATTTTGAAGTAAGATTATTCATCAACTTATCCATAATGTCCTCCTCTGAAATCTCTCCACCATTGTTCCTGATTCCAGCAACTACTTCATTAATCCTCTGATTGTAAGCTCTAATGTTTTCTTCAGGTAGCATCTATAATGCATTGTATCTTTTCTTCCATGTCTTTGTGTGTGCATCCTTTTCTTGTTTGTCTCCTTAAAATGTGTCTTCTAGGTGCTTCCATATTTATGGGTTGTATCTATCTTTTTTTACTTCTAAAAATTCACCATCAGATAGGGCACTGATAAAGGCTTCTTTAGCAATAGCATTATGATGAAACAATTCCTTTTGTATGTCAGTAGCATCATCCTTTCCAAGGTCTTCTAAGGTAGGAATCTTGGCTTCTTTGATAGTTACATTAAAAACTTCAAAAGAAATGCACTGCAAATGGGTTACCATCTTGTTCTTCCAATCAAGATAATTCTCTCCATCGAACTTAGGACTTTCTTTCCTGACGTACACCATCTGATCAAACTCAAGCTGTTAAAATTTCTCTTTGAGGCACTTGGCTCTGATACCAATTGTTAGGAATAGTCCCAAGAGATAACTGAGAGGGGGGGGGGGGTGAATCAGTTATCTACAAGATTCAATTCTTTATCCAATTAAGTATACTTAAACATAAAGCATAAACACAATGAAATAACACATGAACACAACACCGATATTTTGGTTACGGGGAAACCCAAATAGGTAAAAACCCCAGTGGGACTTGATACCCACTAATATTCTGTACTAGTGTATAATGATCCTTGTTAGAAGATCCTTTACCCTATTAGGAGTAGCTTTACAATATATTAAGTATAGTAGACTTGGTCAAGGGTCGAACCCTATTAGGAGTCTTTTACAGTTGTCCCTATTAGGGGAGAGGATGCACTTTCTGAGAGCTCACTACTCAAATGGGAAAAGGCTACAACCTTTTGAATAATAAATACACACTATATTTGGATCTTGGTGAATTTTTCTTTGACGTGATGTCTGGATGAGTTCCAATGAATAGCACAAGTACTTTACTTGGTCACATAGACCTTCTTCTAATGGTTTAACACTTCGTACACTCTGCTCTGCTCTACTTGATCAACCATGAACAACACTCTAGCAATCACAAATGACTGCCTATAAATATCTTTCCTCCAAATTATATAATTGTTGGAATTAGGAGAGATAGGTACTGAGAGGGGAGGGGTGAATTAGTGCCTTCAAAAATTTTTACTTGTAAACCTTTCAGATATATAACTGTAAATAGTAATAACCAACCAAAACAACTTGAATCCAATTGCATGTATCAATCATTCATTTAACTTATGAAAGTAAACAACATGACATCAATATGACAATCACATGACACAAGTATTTTGGTAACACAAAAACCCTTGTTAGAAGGTAAAAACTGCGGTGGGGATGACACCCATAAATTCTTCACTACTACAGATAGAAAAGGTTTTCCTGTTAGGGCTACAAGTTTTAATCACTTCTAGTGATCTCACCCTGTTAGGAGTGACATGTTAGATCAGCTAGATCTACCTAGTTATAGGATTTTAACAACACTAATGAAGTGTGCACTCGGTTAAGAGATTTACATAAGATTGTTAAGTCTACTTTGTTAAGAGATTTTATCCAAAACTCTATTACAATTGTTAGAAAGCAATAGGCAATTATTTGCTATTTGAAAACTCAATTATCTGATACAGATCTATAAGCTTTGATAAAATATCACCTTACTTGTGATGAATCTCTGCTCTAAACTGCTCGGTAGCCTCTGCTAATTCTACTTAATCTAAATTTCTCTGTACTCAGTTCTGCTTTGTTAACTGATAGACTTGAAGTTAGGCAATTGCTTCAAGTGCTCTATGATTCATATATTAGCTCACACCAAAAATGATGTGAACACACAAATATATAGTGTTCTATTTTTTCCGCTTTAACAAAATTAGGTTACACAACATAGTCATAACCCTAAGATCTACGATGTACAATAATAACCTAGATCAACTATTACAAAAGATATACATTGCATTTAATGAATATCATCACATTAAATGTTCCTCGATCTTGGTAAAACATTTTATGAACCGTTGTAACCATTTGCATAGAAGTATGTGCCATTTCAGATTACTATGCCATTTTCTATGATCCTTGATAAACACTGTGTAAACTGCTTAGTGTATATTATGATGCTCGGTGTTTACTATCTGTCAGTGTCGGTGTCTGCTGGTCCTTGATAACCTATTTGCAGCTTGGTATATATGCTTTACCAACTAGTCTATTCTGCTTCATGTTACCGATTAGCTCAATGTAAGTGACCGACTGATATCTTTACTAACCTTTGATACTAATGGCAGCCCTAAATGCTCAATAGAGATAACAATCTCCCCCTTTGGCATTATTATCAAAACTTCGAATGTATATAGAAATTTTTTTCCATATAACTTATATCTCTACCACATACATATACATATCAAAATTTTTCTAAGTACTAAGTACTCCCCCTTGATGCATGCTCTTGGTAATATGTAGTATACGTAGCAACTATGTACATATTTGGCATAACAACTTATACATTATTTTCCCCCTTTTTGATAGTAATGCCAAATACAAAAATTAAGTAGTATACTCATATCTTGTCAAAAATATGCTGGTTGGTTTTCTTCATTGACTCCAAGAGGTTGTCCCATTCCTCTTTCAAGTTGGTGAGAGAAATGTGCTCAAGACCAACTTGTGCATGCATGTCAAAGATGTTATCTAACACCAAATTTTTTGGTGTTGCAATGAGTTGTTCGGCTTTAACAATGTGTGCCTCAAAAATTTTCAGGTATGGTAGGAGTTCTTTCTATAATTCAATAACCTAATCTGTTATGTGCTCTTCTTGTTTCTTCAAATCTCCTATTAACCGCCAAAGTTCTTGAACTCGGTGAATATGATTTAAGAAAGCATGAGGCTCATTTATAGCTACATTTGTACTCAACTACATTTCTGCTTCCAATCCTTTGATCTTTTCACTTACTTCAACAGTGAAGGTGGCTGTAGTACAAAGCTTCAATATATATTGACAAATTAACTGGGTGATGATTTTTATCTCGGTGATTACCTCAGATAATTTGACCTTCTTCAATGCCACTTCTAGGCTTATTTTCTATGCTAGTTTGTGTTGTATCCTGGATTCTACCCTTTCTTCAATCCGTTTATCTGCATCAATATCCAGGTCATTGATCTTCTCAGCAAGTGTAGCAAGTTGATCTATGATAGGCGTATCCTCATCAATATTCACCTTAGGTACTACCTATTGGAGGATATCCCACACATCTGTTAAGATTTCTTTTCATTTGTGTTCTTGCTTCAAATTCTCTTGCGCTACCTTTCTTGAACATAATTCCCCATATTTACTCAATTCTTTGGGGCTTAGGGTCCTCAGGTCACACTCAAGGATAATGATCACTTCATCTAGGGTGACCGGTCCTTTTCCTTTCTTCTTCTTCTTCTTCTCTGGTGCTAGAGGTGATTTCTTCTCAATAATAGCAATAGTTTTATCTCCAGATTTTGGAGTATCCTTCCCAGTTAATACATGTTCTTCCTTATTCTGCTCCTCGGTAGTTGTAGTCTCGATTGATATAGTAGGAGTCTCAGATGTGGTGTCAAGTGGGATCACCTTTGTTTCCTTTGTTTCTTCTATTTCCTTTGCCTCGGTGGAAGGTGCCTCTATTTGTGTAGGCTCATATGTTTCTATAGGTTTCTCTATCTTGATCCCCTATGATGTCTTTGTTTTTCTCAGGATCTGAGCCGTTGAGTTGTACTTAGGAAATAATTTTAGCTACTTCTGCAAGTACATGAAGTTTACCCAGTAGTGATGTAAATAGGCATTCAGTGTCCAGTGCTTCATCTTTATTTGGTGTAGTATTTACATCTTCATCATCTTGGTCATCAGGATCACCATTTGTGATGTCCTCAATGAGTACATCATCATCAATTTTTTTCTCCAGTTGAACTTCAACTTTATCCAGTGCATCCTGTGAAATACTTATTTCTTCCTTGTCCTTGATGATATCAATTGCCTCGGTAATTGATATACTGGTATTCTTTGATTTCTTTTTTGTTCCCTCATCAATGCAAATACCTTTACCTTTGGAATTGTGTCTCTTCTTAGACAAGTTTAAGAATGCTTCTTGCTCGGCTTTTTCTTCGGCCTTCAAAATTGATGTCCACACAAAATCGGTTGTGGTATCCATATCTACTACATTTTCACCCATGATCATCAAGGCTCTATTCTTGATCGTAAATTTTGCTTGGCATTTGGTCAAGAATTCACTAACTTCCCCAAAACTTAAATGTGAGGTTGCCCGAACTAGAGAGCGTTCTCTCTTTCTCTTCTCGGTGTCTAGTGAAATATCCCATTTTTCAGTAATTTTGTCATCCAACTTCTTCGGTAATGCACAGGAAAATTCCATTGGAACTTTTTTGAATTTTATCATCATTTGGATGACAGCCTCTTCTATCTTGGTTTGATCTTCTTTTGACATCTTGTCAAATCTATCTAATAAGGGATCAGTGAGGTCTCCGTGCTCAATTATGTCTTCAATAATTTCATTTATTATTTTTGTCTTGTTACTGACCACTTTGAATTGATTGACATCATCTTCAGTCTCAGTTTCCTCAAGATCTTCTTTAGTTCTTATGAATTTTCTCCTTTTCTTTGGTGCCTCAGCTACAACCTTGTTCTTTGTCTTACTATATTTCTTTTTCAGTGTAGCTTCCCTTCTTTTTGTTACTTTCCCTACTTCTTCCTTATCGGTTGGTGGTGCTGTAGTTGATGATTGTGTCTTCATACCTTCATGTATAGGTGACTGCTTCTTTATAGGAATTTTAGGTGGAGGAACCGGTGTGGGATCTTCTTCTTTGTCAGACTCGATTTCCTCACTATCATATGGTTTGTCAACCAACTGTAACTAATCTTCAGTTGCCTGTTCAACTGGTGTCTCTTCAGATGTCTCAGACCCATCTCCATATTTAGGTGTGAGATTTTTCTTCATCTTCTTTACCTTTCTAGTAATTTTACCGATCTCAATATTTGTTGAAATTCTAGATTTGGCCTCTTCATATACTCTGAACCTAGTGGCAATGGGATCTTTTGGTAGTGCTAGCAATGCATTAATAGATTTCAGTTCAAAATCATGATTCATTTTATACCCCATCGGTGCCAACCATTTTATCCTAGGTTCAACTACTTTTATCAATGTATAATCTATGTTGACTATAAAACATATATCATGCTCAAATTTCTGAACTAATTCCCTCAAAATTCTGCTTCTTTTATGCATTTTAGACTGAAACTCTTTGAAGTATGCATTAAACTCTATATTCCATGTATCTCCTAACTTATTCATCATTTCATTGATATGTTTTGTTATCGGTATATCCAGTATCCAATTTACTTTACCGGTGCCATGTACATACTTTTGTAGATAGAAAAATATGCATGCAAGTAGAGATCTAAACTTACATGTGTTAGACTTCTTTTTCCTTATGGTCTTCATATTCTCCTGAAGTTGATGAAACAATACCTTGGCAAGATCAACCCGGTGACCTTTTACCACAATTTTGTGCAATATGTCTACTACGCTGCAGGGTACGCTGTTGAGTCTGCTCGATTGAAATAACTTGTACCCAATCACATGTGCTACAAATTTGACTGTTGGGTCTTTGATTGTCGAAATCTTTAATGCTCGATTGTCCCATTGTGCTCCAATATATTTCTCAACATCTGGTCATGATGAACTATGGAAATTCTTAGCCTTGTTGGTTGTAGGGAGCCTAGTAACCCTACTGATCATTTTCTTGTTGAACTCAATCGGTTTATCTAGCTAGAATTTGTCATCATGATACCTTGCTCAAAATGATTATGATCCAATCTATTTTGAATGATTGCAAAAAGTGTATAAAACATTATAACCCTGATTCCTCAGTCTTCTTATGATTTGATTTCATTTTACCATCGGGGCCACAGAGTTGTTGATATGCTGCAACAGTTTCAAAATCTCCAACTTCTCTGATTTTGTGATGAATATATGATCTTACGTCTTCTGTCAATAAAACCCTTTCTGGTATGCCCAAAAAAATGCCCATTATATCTATTTGTGCTGTGACCTTAGGATGTGGCTTAAACTTAGGTTCATCAAAATTTACCCTAATGATTAGATTAACTTCCTCCTCAACACTTTGTGATTTGCTTGTAGATGATGTAGATGCCATAAATCAATTCTAGGGTTTCGGCAAGTAGCAGAATGAAAAGTGGTTGATAGCAAATGAACTTACTTGGTATTGTGAAGAGTGATGTCAGTTCGATCTAAAGTAGCCTTGAATTCTTCTGAAGATCTATTAGCTCAAACTCTGCTCTTTGAATTCTCCACTCTTCAAAATCGCAATGTAAAAATGAACTCTGTTCCCGTGTATTTATAGACTTTTTGATATTCCTGCTCAAAATTTTATGCAATAAATGCTTGACCTAACTTTCGGCATGAAACAACTATTAGATCGATGACAACTAAAAATTTTCATCTGCTTGGTTAACACATAATTTCTTCATCGATTGATACATGTGCTCGATTAACCTTAGATAGTGATTACTGATGGGTAACCAACTCTCGGTCTCTCTTTTACTGACTATATAACATTGTTAGATCTTAACTTATAAACCATAGTGCATCTTTATCCATGTTGATTTGGTATAAGTACATCATGCATAAGGAATTGTATGTAAAATGTGATCATTTGAAATGTCAGTCCCATACATACCCATTTCACCTTAAGTGGAGGTATTGATGTCACCCAATCTAGTGGATGAGGTTTCGTCGACAACATTACTTGACTCAACATTCTCATTAGATGCCTTCTTCCACATAGTGTTCCTTAACTTCATGATATCTGCAATAGTATATCCACTCTCAAATGTATGGTTTTCATCTGGTGCTTGGTCTCTGCAATTCTTGCTTAAATGACTGACCTTATGACAGTGCATACAAGCCATTCTAGTGCTTGTCCAACTTCTTGATTGTCCAATCTAACTCTTTCTATAACAATTTTCTACAATGTGTCCATAGCTACCACAAGCAGTGCAGTTAGCCCATGTATTATAATCCCAAACATAAGAGTTACCTTGTCTCTTCGGTTGATAGTGCTTTCGCTGTGTTTTTTGCATAGGAGTCCATACTTGCTTCATCTTAGCCTTACACTCACGTGCAATGTGTCCATGTTTATTACAAGTATAACATATTTTCTCCATAGTGGTATTATTAGCAAGATCATTTTTCTTAGCTCTACACTCATAAGAAGGATGTCCAAACTTACCACAATAGTAACAATATCCATTGAACTTAGGAGTGATAGGAGGTTTAACTTGTGCTTTTCTTCTACACACATTAGATGTATGTCCCGATTTTCCACAGTGATAACATGCCAACACTTTAGGTTTCTAATTTTGACTGGTGTTGACTTGTTCATCTTGTTGTGATAATTCTCCTTCGCCAGTGTAGCCTATTCCAGCTCTACCCCCAAATCTTCTTTGATTAGACAAGAAATCATCAATCTTCTTAGAAATGTCCTCAACAAGTTTCTTCATTTCATTTTGTTGCTGTTGATTTTTCACTTCATTTCTTAACTTCTCATTCTCTTCTTTGAGTCTTGAAATATCTTCTAGTCTTCTTGACAATTTTGCATTCACTTCATTTACCTCTTGATTCACAGTCATCATTTGATTAGTTACTTGGAAATATCGGTCAGTGAGTCTTTGTATCTCACTCTCTTTAGCTTGAAGTTGTTCAGTCATCTATCTTTGGTCATCAATAGCCAGATTCCTTTCTTGCTCATCTTGTTTTGCTTTGTTCATTGTTTCTACCATTCTCACCATCTGAGATTCTTGACCGATTTGTAGTGCTTTCACTTGATCAGTTAAATGTTGATTTTTTTCAGATAAATTAGTGATTATGCTTTCAGATCCATCAAAGATGCTTCCAGAACTAGATCCAAATGCTCGAGCATTTCATCAATAGGTTCTTCATGGTAACTGATCTCATTTTGTAGAATAGCTAGGTTCTTCCTTTCAACCAGTAATTTCTTCAGTCCTTCCTTGGCTTGCTTATACTGTTCCACAAACATCTGCATTTGTATCTTCTGATTCTCAATAGTCTTGTCAAGCTTGTATCTCTCCATGACTTAGATCTTTACGCTTCAGTGGTTAAAATATTCAATAAGAGAACTGTGCTCTGATACCAATTATTGGAATTAGGAGAGATAGGTACTGAGAGGGGAGGGGTGAATTAGTGCCTTCAAAAATTTTTACTTGTAAACCTTTCAGATATATAACTGTAAACAGTAATAACCGACCAAAACAACTTAAATCTAACTGCATGTATCAATCATTCATTTAACTTATGAAAGTAAACAACATGACATCAATATGACAATCACATGACACAAGTATGCTGGCAAATCTCCAACATATTATCCCTTGCAATACTGAAAAGAGCACCACTCATGTGAAAGATATATATGCTGGTAAATAGTCCTGAAAAGCAATGGTGGATGAGAATTTTTTTCCAGTGTGCCCTCCATCTATGGGGTTTGATGGAAGAATTTTTAGAAATGGTGGGGAAAGAGGTGCCAATGGAGTGGGAAGGCCTACAATCAATGAATGTGGACCTAGTAGAAATGAGCATGCCACCACTGCAGACCTCGAGGGAGGAATATGTGATGGTAGGTCTTCTCCTTCTAGTTTGAAAACCCTTTCTCTTTCCCCCAATGAAGACATGGTTAAGGCTATTAGAGCCAAGAAAAATTGGTTAAGAAATATTGCAATTTTTTTTGTTTGCTTGCATAATGAATCTTTTCCATCTTGCAAATTTTTTGATGAATGGATTGCTAATGTTTGGGGTAAGAAACTTGGCATATATGTTAATTTTTGCATAATGGTTCAAAAAGGATTATTTTTGGTATTCTTTAAAGTGCATAATATGTAGGAAAGAGTCTTGAATAAAGGATTTTGGAATGTGGGTAAGTCTTTGTTTCGTGCCTACCATTTGTCACTAAAAGGAAACTTTCAACAAGTCATTGCGTGCTCTGCACCTCATTGGGTTGAAATTAAGAATCTTCAGGCTGAATTTCGGCCCTTTATCTCCCAAATTCTCAAACCTTTGGGGTCAGTGTTGTAGGTGGGAGATTCTAGGGTTACCCTTTTGTATCTTAATGCATGGGTACTCATTTCCCTTGCTACTTAGGTGGAGTTTCCATAGTTAATTTTGTTATCCCTTAAAGATGAATGTTTTTCCTGGGAATTGTTACTTCTAGGAAATCTTGGGGCTTGCTTTCATTGCAAATTGAATGGTCCTACAAGGAGGGATTATCCTAGTCTTAAGCATCCCCAGTCTACCAATTTTAAAGCCTCCTTAGAAGTCAAGGCTTCCAAGGCCCCTCTCGGGTCTAGTGGTCGCCCAAGTGTTTCTTTGTTTGGCAATGTCATTCTTACTTCCCTTGCCTCAAATCCTAAAGACCATTTTGTTTCTTTAGAAAACCCTTTGTTTGAAGAGGAATATGTTGTTCATCTTGAAATCTCATTTCCTCCTACTTCAGGTGTTTCCCCTTCACTCCCAGCTATGGATCAACCCGTTGACTCTTCTGAGATCTTGACTAACCTTGGCCCCCCTAAATTGAATGCCCAATAACTTACCTTGGAAATCATCAATGATAAAGTTGTTAAGTCTAAATAGGATGTGCACACTATGAGGTCAGATGTATTACCCTCATCTGAGATGAAAGTTACTTTATAGATTGATGATGGTGAATAGTTCATAAAAGTTGTCAATTCAAAGAAAATGAGAAAGACAGTAGATAGAAATTCCTTGTCTTCTAATAGAAAGGAAAAGAGCAATGAAGTACCAGCTTGTTTTAATAGATTGTATAAGAACCAAAAATTAATTAATAATCCATGATGATGCACATACATAGCTGGAATGTTAGAGGGTTAGATATTTCAGATAGAAGATATGTTGTGAGAAGATGGTGTAACAATCTAAAAGAAAAAGACTTCATCTATTTGCAAGAAATTAAAGTGGTAGGGTTTCAAGCTTTCACTATGCTAAAATTTCTATGGGATAAATTTGTTGGCTTTCACTCAAATTATGAGAAAGGTAAGGGAGGTATTGCAATCCTCATTTGTCCAAAATGGGCTAATAATATTATTGATCATGGGGTATCCCCATGCCAGAGGGCCTTGTGGGTCACTCTTAATATGCAAGGTAAAACCATAGGCATTTGCAATATATATGTTGCTAATGATTATAGGGAACAAGCAAGGCTATGACAGTGGTGTTCTTTTGGGCTTCCTAAGGCTCAATGGATGGTTTTTGGGAATTTCAATATGGTGGAAAGTAGTATGGACAAACTAGGTGGTCTAAAGCATAATTGGAAAGGTAATGAATTCTTTTCCTAGCAAAAATTTAAAAGTAAATTCAATCTTGTGGATCCTTTAGAGAAGAAGAAGAACACTTATTCTGATATTTTGTATACATGGTGAAATAATTAGGAAGGTAAAAATAGAGTTTATTATAGACTTGATAGAATGTACGGAGAAAAATCCCTCTTCTCTTTCCCCTTAGAAGGGGGTCTCTCCCCAATCATTGTCTCCCCTGCCTCTATCTCAAATCACTCACCAATTTCATCTTGCACCTTGCTTATCCTTGATACTCCCTCTAATCATGTCCCCCTGTGATGCAAGACATTCAAACTCAATGTTTCCCTCTTCATGGATGAGGACAATAATAATGCTATCAATATGCCCTCCCAATTATCTAAACTTTGCAATTCTAGACTCAGCCCTAGAGAACGATGGGATGATCTAACTAGGATTTGGAAGAACCTATTTCAAATTATTGGCAAAAATTATGCTTTGGAAAAAGGTAGAGATGAATCTTTTCTATAGTGAAAATTGAATGATGTTAAAATAAACCTTCAAACCAAAGGTAATGATGATGCTCTTGAAGTAGAATTAGTGGCAATCAAACACATGTTGAGGAAACACCAAAAGTACAAGATTAAACATAAAAAAATTTAAGATCAGATGAATTGGTTGCATGAAGGAGATAAAGGATCCAAGTAATTCTTTGAAATCATTAGGGATAAGAATAGAAGAGAAGTGATTGATGAGATCCACACTAACTCTGAAACCACCAAGGATCCCACTGCAATTAGAGAATCATTCTTTAAATTTTATAAAGGCCTTTTTTCCTCTGAACATAGTGATAAGAATCAGGCTACTTTAGAGAAATGCACCAAGATAATCCCTAGAAAAATCTCCCCTGATGAAGCTGCTATGCCATAAAATGATATCTCCCTAGTGGAGATCAATTCTTCCATCAACTCTATGGAAAATGGTAAGTCTCCAGGCCTTGATGGTATTCCAGAGGAATTCTATTAAAAAAATATAGATTGGATTGGTAAAGAGCTAATGGACCTCTATGAGGATGCTTTTGAAAGGGGATCATTGGGGAGTAACATCAATAAAGGGGTTATCAAATTACTATCCAAAGCAGGGGATAAGACCCAGGTGAGGGATTGGAGGTGAATTACCCTATTGAATTTGTCTTATAAAATTATTGCTAAAGTCCTAGAAAGAAGAGTTGTTGCTCTTATGAAGAACTTCATCTCTGTGACATAAACCAATTTTATCCAGGGCAGATATATCCTTGAAAATCTCATCACTAGCTGGGAAGCTATGCACTGGGCCAAAAATAGCGGGCAAAATGTTTCTATGGTCCTGCTAGATTTTTAAAAGCATATGACAGGATTGAATGGAATTTTTTGCTTAGCATGCTAAAGGTTTTTAGTTTTCCTCAAATATTATACAAATGGATTAACATTCTATTTATTGACTCATCAACTGTTATTGATGTAAATGGTGATCTAGTTGAGCCTATTTCCCTTCAGAGATCCATTAGACAAGGTTGTTCCATTTCCCCTTCTCTCTTTATCATTGTTGTTGATTCCATGTTTTATATCCTTAGAGCTTCCTATATGGGTCCTCCTGTTAAGGTAATCTCCCTTCCCAATAATGATGTGTTGATCAATACCCAATTTGTAGATGAGACTTCACTATTCCTCGAGTTGTCTAAAGAGAATTTCAATAATGCTCTAGATAGGATTAACCTCTTATGCCTTACTTTTGGTGCTAGAGTTCTCCCTCATAAATCTAGTGTTCTTGTTTGGTCTGAGACTACTCCTGATTGGCTAACCTCTAGTAGGTGGAAATGGGCTGGCTCCAATAAGATTGTTAGATACCTAAGCATTCCATTTTTTGTTGAGCCATGTACTAGGGACATGTGGAATTGGATATATGATAAGATGAACATGAAGCATTTGAAATGGAAGACCCTCTCTCTCTATCTCTCTCGTAGGTTAGATTTAGGTTGTTCAAAAAGTACTCTCTTCTCACCACATATACTTTACTTGAACTTGGTTTTTTTCTAACTATCAAATCAATTTTCTTGAAAGAATACTAAAGGAATTCCTCTAGTTTGATGGCCTTGGGAATAACAAGAGACACTATGTGAATTGGGATTGGTGTTGTTGACCCAAGAAGTTAGGAGGTCTTGGTCTTAAAGATATTAAACCTCATGATGTTTCTTTAGCAGCCAAATGGATATTCAAAGCCCTTTAGGGAAATGAACCTTGTAAGGTGTTAATCAAAAGTAGTATTGAAAGATATTTCATTGGGAAGGGTAAACAATGGAAATAAATCTCTGTATGTAATATCATTGTGGGGGACTTTAAGATGAAGCTATTTGGATCTAATGTTTTTTTCTCTTTTTAGAGGGCTTGGTCTCAGGTGAGGGGATTCATCTCTGATAGGGGTGCCTTTGGTGGACCACCATTCTATACTCTTATAGATAGGTCTATTTGGTGGGGGCTTAGTCACAATGGAAAACCTCTTTCTCTTACCCAAAGTTTCTTTTCTAAGCTTTGGAAGAGTAAAGGCATTATGGTAATTAAGGATCTACTGGTTGATGGACAACTAGAGTCATGGAGGTACATCACTAGCAGGATTGGGATACCTCCATCTCATAATAATACTTACACCTTGATTTGCAAAGCCTTGAATGAGCCTTCACTTGGTAATATGTTGGACACAAAGGCCTTTCTAGAAAAAGTCAAATGGTGTGATGGCACGGGATTGAAGGACATCCACTAAAAAACTATATGGTTTGCTCAAAAAGGATTCTACAATTTTCACATGAGTTATCCAGTGTTGGAGTTTTGAATGTCCATTCTATGACTGGAATTTTTTCTTTGATTTCTTTTGGCATGCACCTATTGAACCCAAAATTCTTTTCTTTAAATGGTTATTACTTCTTAAGAAACTTGATGTTGGACCAATCCTCTCTTTTGTTAGCCTTGCTCTGGTGACCTATAGTATTTTTAATGTGGAAGAAAGTTTTGAGAAATTATTTTTTGATTGTGAGTATGCTCGTAGAATTTTGTCTATTTCTCTTGGGTCTCCTATTATTTGGAACTATAAACCTAGTTTTTCTTGGAGTGAGATACTTTCTGGCTATGTAGATATTTTGGGTCTTGATCTTAATAAATTTTGGTCATTTCGTAGATGTGAAATTCTTTGGGTTCTTTGGAAAGACAAGACTGGATAAGTTTTTCAAAATGAAAGGTGAAGATCTACAGAGTTTAATCTTAAACTCACCCACTTTTCTATTATGTCACAAGTCTCATTGCATCTTCAAAATCCTAAAAGCAGGTTTATGATACTGGTTCATGAGGGCTCATTGGAGATCTTTAAAGATAAAGTCAAGTCTGCACAATATATTGGTGACTATTACTCATTTCTAAATCAAAATGAGGTGGATGAACTCAACAAATTGCTAGAGGAAAGTCAAATTGAAAGGCCTGCACAAGACATTGTGAACGACAAGGATTCTTGGGTTGAATGGCCACAATCTCTACTATGATATTTGGATTTGACATCACTAGAAAGATTCCCAACCCATAGAGCTATGATGGATGGAATCAATTGTGCCCCATGTTAATAACTTTTTTTATGCAGTATTATTGATGTCAAAATAGTTACTTGTATATGCAACTTTATAAATTGAATCCCCGATGTAAAAAGTATATATAACCTCATGTAAACATGAAAGTAGGTAGTGTTATGTTCCTTCCCCCATTTTGGAAATTATATATTTAGTTGGGGGGAAAAGGTGATGAAACTTTTTCAAATTTCCCTATAGGGATGGATGTTTCTCAATTTTGTTGAACTACTTTAATAGAAAAATACTTCTTGAACTCATGTGATGTGAACTCACCTCCTCTATCCAATATTAAGCACTTCAAAATTTTTCTTGATTCTTTCTCCACCAGTGCTTTGAAAGCCTTGAGCTTACTGAATGCATTTGATTTCTCCTTAAGAAATGTAACCCACATCATTCTTGAATAATCATCTGTAAATAGGATAAAATATGTATCACCATTATAACTACTTTATCTCATAGGACCACACAATTAAGTATGTATTGAATCAAGTATATTCTCTAATGAATAAGATTTGCATTTTAAAGATGTACTAGTTAACTTACCAAGATGACACTCTTTACACATCAAATTTTCTGGTTTCACAAGTTGTGGAATTCCTCTTACTGCATTAGTCTTGCTTACCTTAAACAAGCTATAAAATTTTACATGGAAGAACCTTCTATGCCATAACCAGCTATCTTCAATCTTAGCAACCAAATAACTATTAACTGTATTGTTCAATTGAAGTAAGTTTCCTCTAGGTTTCCTTCCAGTAGAAATCTCATCTCTGAAACTTCCAATGATCCTGCACATTCCTCCTTTAAACTCAAGTTGGTATCCTTTTTCATTAAGAAAACCCATACTCAACAAGTTATGTGTGATACCTTGAACATAATAGACATCATTTACATTGTTTTTCCATTGAAGAAAATAGTACCTTTACCTTTCATTAAGAAAGGTGAATTGTTTCCAAACCTCACAACACTACCATCAAATTCATTAAGTTTATAAACTTACGTTTATCACTAGTCGTTGGATGCAAGCACCCAGTGCCTATGATCCAGTCATCATTTTTTCGATATGTGAAATAAGTTCTTTTTCACCTTCTTTGTCTCCTATAGGATGATATTCCTTTATATCAACACAAAAATTCCTCTTCATCATTCTCATCATATTCCTCATCGGTTACACCTTCATCCATAGCCATATAACATTATTTCTTTGGATTTTATTTGTACTTCTTGTATTTTTTTGTATCCTTGTGTTTTTCTTTATTAGGGAACCTAGAAAAAATGTAACCAATCTTGTTACAAGAGAAACATGTTAAGGGTAATTTTCCTTTTTACTTATCGGTTCCTCTAGGTAACCTCCTAGCTATTAATGCTTCAAGTTTTCCTTGTCTTCTCTCTTCCTCCAAAATAGCATCTATATCCTTTGTGAAACTAGACAAGCTATCATATTTAGTCACCAAATATTTACATTTTCTTGTAGGGACACTTACCATAGAAGCCTTTAAAGAAGTTTCAACCTTCAAAATATTGTTATCACAATTATTAAGCTCAAAAGCAGTAAGCTTTCCGACCAATCCATCAATAGTCACGTTATCAAATATTCTCAGCTCATTAATTGTAGACACTCTAATGGAATAAGAAGGTAACAAGGTTATTAGCATCTTACTTACCAGAACATCTTCTTCTATGGTACCACCTACACCTTTGATTGCAGCAACACCATCTTTAATTCTTGCACCATATTGATCAATGTTCTCTCCTTTTGCCATTTTCATGTCATCATATTTTCCTCTGAGACCGTCTTCTCTTTTCTTTTTAAAATTTTTTTCACCTCCATAGACTTGTTCAAGTTTCTTCCAAACCTCATAATATGTTCTAAGTCTATTTACATCAATATATTTAATATGGAAAAGCGTACTTACTATGGCTTCTTGTTCTTGTGTGTTCTCTTGCTTCTCCTTCAACTGATCTACAGTTAGGGTTCCCTAAGGCACAATATACTAAGTTTCAACATGCCTCCATTATTTATCACCCAAACCTCTTATGTATAACTCCATCTTGTCTTCCCATACTAGGTAGTTATCTTTTGTGAACTTGGGAGCCTCCTTTCTAAACATATTGTCAATCAGTTATTTACCTCAAGGGGTTAATCTTATCACCACGAGGACCTAATCTCTAATACCAATTGTTAAAATAATTAGAACCTAATATTATTGAGAGGATCAGGAGGGGGGGTGTATCATTATCTACCAATAAACATAACATAATCTAAAAAAACTTAAACTTATCTTTTAAAACCTTGCCACATGCATGCAATAAGTAACCTTCACTTGCGATAAAACATACATTAAGAAATAACAATCCACAAAAATTCAACACATAAAATCAGTATTTTTATCATGGAAACCCAACTTGGGAAAAAAAATGGTGGCGATGGTACCTACTAATAAAAATGCACTATTTTGGAGGACACCTGATTAAGAGCTTAGCCTTGTTAAAAGCTTACAATATAGTTTAGTTAAGAACAGACCCTGTTAGGAGCCACCTGGTTAAGGGATTTACCTCTATCCATGTTAGGAGCTTTACTCGATTAGGAGTAGCCTTATGAAATGACTTCAGACAATAGCTAAAGTGTCACCTTGTTAAAGTAATTTACAAAAAGATTTATTAGGATCTACTCAATTAAGGGATTTTGACCTACTACAATTGTTAGGGAACAATAAGAAGGTTGATCTAGAAAATAACACTTCTCCTATGCTAGTACATATCTAGTTCAAGCTCAATCTCTTCTTCACATGAAAAATGTCCAAACATTACAATCGCACACCTATATTCATGATCTGCCTATTTTCACACACTCTCCTAATAAATAAAAAAGATATAAATATGTTCACTAACTAGGTTGGATAAGACCCAAATTATATTTGGATTTCATCATTACCATAAATTCCTACTCAATTCTTGAACCCTAAAATGTGTTACCACTTAACAATTACAATTTCAACTTCAAGTCAGCTTCCAGATCCATTGCACAATCGATTTGACAAAGAAAAGTCAAACATATTACACTTCCCTAGTTGCATGCACCTCTTCATGAATTATCAATCAAATTAACCAATAAGAATCATACCTAACATTCCACATAATCTTAGACACATCATCACATATTATAGAATACTTAATCATCTTCACAAATTGATCTACCTTCATTGATCGAGGATCTAAGCGATTGTTCTTCACTATTCTTTCCTTCTTCACTTGTCTGAGCTTCACAATCCTATAACTCTATCCATTGATCACCAATATTAATGTGATTGTAACATCAATCCAATAATATCATCAATATCACACACCTTCAATTGTAACACTTGATCCCATTGCTGTGGGACATACCAATAAAACATTTCTTCTATGTTCCTTCACTACTAAACCAATTCCTTGACTTCACCACATTGACTATAACTTGCATAAAAATCATCATACACATATGTGGTCATAGATATATAATTGTACACATGTCTAGAACCTATGTGCCAAATCGCACACCATAATTCACAACATAACTCTCAATTAATCTTCTACATCATAACTTGGTACACCAAGAACATAATCATCAACCTAAGTTGGCATCAATGATAATGACATAATTGATGGCAACACAATAACATAAATAACAAAATAAATCATTAATACATCAACATACTTACTCATCTCATTTGCATCAATTATGCCAAAAATAAGGACAATGACTAATGTGACAAGAGAAAAGCTAGTTGGGAAGCTTGCAACCTTTGAGTTCAGTACAATAAGAAGCACACAACCCAAGAATGAGACAACTTTCAAAGTCACTATGATTGGAAGGAACATGTAGAGATCAGATCCAAATATGAAACCTATAAGGAAATTTTCAATATGGGAAAAAGAGTTGGAGGACACAGAAGAGGAACATAGAGAGCTTGAAGAATTGTAAGCTAAGTTTTCAAAAAAGGATGTCTTACAGAGAAAGATCTCCTACTATAACTAAATACAAAGGAAATTTTCCTTTCAAATGTTTTTCATGTGGTAAGGTAGGACATTATGCATCTAGGTTCCCTGCTATATTTCCTACATATAGGTATGAGCCTAAGTCTAGGGAAAGAAGATGTTATTATGCCCTAGATAATGAAGGAATTAATGATGATGAATCTACTAAAGTTGATAAGGATGATGTTGAATTTACTTTCATTGTTGTCAAGAAAGAAGATAATAGTCTTAATCCTACCATTTCTCTCATTGTCATTAAAGAAGATAATTCTAGATTTGAATATTTTGTGAATTTTATTGCTACTAATGATGTTGTTGGAGAAAAATCTTTAGCTGCTCAAGTTTTCAAAGAAGATAAGTGGGTGATTGATATTGGATGCTCTCATCATATGACTAGAGACAAAATAAAATTCATAAGTTATGAGAAGTGTGATGGTGGCAAAGTGAAATGGGGTGGCAACTATGGTGGTAAGATCAAAGGTAGAGGTTCTATTACTTTGGATGGAAAAAATAATACTAATGATGTATTTTATGTAGAAGGCTTGAAACATAATCTTATTAGTGTTGGCTAGCTAATGGAAAAAGGCTATGGTTTATATTTCAAGAATGACATGTGCAAGATCTTAAATGATTATGAAAGGGATATTTATATTGGATCTAAGACAAGAGGTAACATATTTATTTTTAATTGATGCAGTGCCAAGGAAGGACCAGTCCCCAAAGGGGATTCCCAACCTCACAGGTAAGAGTACACATGAAAAAATAATACACAATAGAGAGAGAATGCACAATCCAATGTATTATTTAGAGATAAAACAACATGCATGTTAGGTTGTCACATATTTCTAGTTTTGTCAACATACAAAGAAATAAATGTCAAATCTAAATATTGACCTATCAAAGTTACAGATCTAGGTTTCATGAATCAAATACTAGTCCCACCACCCTACCTCTAAAGATACATAGATTTATTACATATAGGAAATGCCTCCAAAGTCATCCAAGAAGAATTACATTCCCCAAGAAAAGGAAACATGTACAAAAATAGGTTTGACCCAAAAGGAATTAAAGATCCATAAAATGAAACCACAAGGAGTGCGATCATAGGAAATGATTCATGAAAGATCCATGAATCACACACTACAATCGCAATGGTCAAAATCCAAAGATTTCCAACTGCACATTTAATCTCCAAATAGGTCCAAGCAAGCAATGAACTCATTACCCAAGGATAGGAAATGGATCAAATCTCAAACATCCATGAACATCAGGAGGTGCAATCCTAGGAAGATGATCTGGATTGGTCTCAAATAAGAATGTACAATTGTACACGCTATCTCAAACAAATGAATGATTGGTCAGCATAATCTCTCCAACCGATAAACAAGAACAAATACAAAGAACTATTTTTGGTTGATGCAAGATTGTGATGAACCCAAGATGCTCCTTCATTAGACACTTGGGGTTAATAAAATTGATGCTCTGCATTAGAGATTCTATACAACTTGAGAAAAATCCAAATGATCCAACTTATATTGGGAAATCCAAATAGTGTCCTCAACTAGTCTATTATTATATTTAACTAAGTACTCCTTGCAATCCTTTTCTCTTATGCTCCTTCCAATTATTCTATCCAAGACCTTCTAAATTTACTTTGTCTTCTTATTAGGATATTCTTGCTTCATGTATGTCTCATAATCTAACTCATGGTATTCATACAAATCTGCAATGTTGAATATATGTGATATATCCATTTAAACTGATAACTCACTCTCAAATGCATTACCATTGTCAAATTTCTTCAATATCTTACAATGCCCAAACTTATTCACCTTTAGCTTACTATAGGTTCCAAAATGAAATCTTCCTTTCTTCAAATGAACCATAACTTCATCACCAACCTCAAAATTCTTTTGTCTCCTAGATCAGTTAGATGTAGCCTTATATTTCTAGTTACTATGTTCCAAATTATATTTCACCTCATCATGAAAAGTCTTCATGAGTTCAAAATATCCCTCTACTTTAGCACTTCTCTTCTCTTCTAGACTAAGATCTCTCAAATCTAATATCCCTTTAGGATGCATTCCAGTAATAAATTTAAAAGGTGTTTTACCTATACTCTAGTTCACTAAATTGTTATATACAAAATTTACTTGTGCCAAAACCAAATCCCAATCACCAGGTTTATCTCCAATAAGACATCCTAACAAATTACCCAAACTCCTATTCAAAACTTCTATTTGTCCATCGATTTGTGGATGAAAAGTAGAAATGAAATTCAAATATGTACCCATCTTCTTCCAAAGTGTCTTCCAAAAGTATCCCACAAACTTACTATCCTAGTTAGAAATAATAGGATTAGGAAACCCATGCAATCTCACAACTCTTCTAAAGAAAAGATCAGCTATATAAACAACATCTAATGTTTTCTTACAAGTAATGAAATGTGACATCTTTGAAAGTATTTCTACAACCACAAATATAGAATTATTACCTTTCCATGTCTTCGGTAAGACAAGAAAAAAATCCATGCTAATGTCTTCCCAAGGTCTAATAGGTATAGGTAAAGGTATGTATAACACTGTATTCTGACTTACTCCCTTAGCAACTTGACAATTTCAAAAACTTGTCACAAATTTCTAAACATCCTTATATAACTAAGACCAAAAGTATTTCTTCTTATTCAGACTCACTGTTTTATCAATACCAAATGTCATGCAAGTCCTCCACTATGTTTTTCCTTGATTAGATTTTCCCTCATAGATCCTCTTGGTATACATAATGGAATTCCCTTGAACAACATAGCTTCTTGAATGAAGTAATCAACCCACTTACTTTAATTATCTTTGATAAGTTCCTTACATATTTTCCAAGGTTCTACAAAATCAAGATCAATTTCATACAAACTTTTCAAATCATCAAAACCAAGTACCTCAACTCTCATCTCAGTCAATAAAACTATTCTTCTACTCAATTCATCTGCAACCATAGTTGACAATCCACTTCTATGCTTCAACACAAAAGTAAAATTTTTCAAGTACTCAACCCACTTCATATGTCCTTGATTCAACTTATTCTGACTACCCAATTACTACAATGCTTTATGATTGGTGAACAATAAAAATTCCTTAGGTATCAAATAGTGTCTCTACTTCTTTAAATCTTGAACAATATCATAAAAATATTTATCATAGACTAAATACTTCCTCTTATCATCATTCAATTTCTCAGTATAAAAAGAAACAAGTTTACCTTCTTGACTAAATACTACTCCTATTGTACTTCCACTTATATCACAATCAACTTGAAATACTTTAGAGAAATCAGGTAAAGCCAGTACCAGTAATTCAGCTATTTTGTTTCAAGGTTTCAAAAATTTTGTTAGCTCCATGTTTAAACTTGAAATCTTTCGTGTCTCCTCTCATTGTCTCTGTCATAGCATTACAAATATAACTAATATTTCTTATGATCTTTTGGTAGAAAATTTCCAATCCGTCAAAAGATATGACTTCACTAGAGATCACAGGAGTAGGCCATTCCAAAATTGCTTTAACTTTCTCAGGATCCATCTTTAAACCTTCAATTGAAGTCACAAAACCCAAGTACACTATCTCTTCCTTCATGAAAGAACATTTATTTAAGTTAATCAACAACTTTTCCTCTTTCAATATCTACAATACTTGTCTCAGATGCAAAAAATGATCTTCCTTACTCTTACTAATTATCATAATCTCATCCAAATAAAAAATAAAAAATAAAAAATTTACCCAATAATTTTTTCAAGACCTCATTTATCAATCTCATAAAAGTACTAGGTGTATTAGTCAAAGCGAAAGGCATAACCAACCACTCATACAAACCTTCTCTTGTCTTAAAAGTAGTCTTCCATTCATCTCTTTCTCTGATTTTGATTTGATGATACCCACTCTTCAAATCAATCTTGGTAAATTATTCTTCTCCACTCAAATAATCCATGATATTTGTGTGTAGGGAAATTCTGCACTTGAGTTTAAAGAAATATTTTAGTAGTACCGAACTAATCAAGAAAACTACTAATAATCATTAAACCCTACAAAAAATAAAATAACAAACATCATATTCAAAAATTAAACACATATGCAAACTAAATGATGTTTGAGGCTTTTGTTGTTTCTCTTTGTTGTTGTTGGGATGTAGCGCTCAGTGGTGATTCGACAACCTCTAGACTCAAGAGCTATGAGAAATTGTGATGCAAAATTTAGAGATGAAAATGGAAGACATGAGGTTTACTTATATAGACATTATAATCTGAATGGATGAGATAATTAAGAATTGAAAAGATTTGGGTAACTTTCCAGAATAAAAGAATTAATTCTAATTTAACTCAAAAAGTGTAGAGTTATTTAGGAAATAAAGAAGAAGATTGGTGAGAGGATTTTTAAAAGATAAGAGTTTCTAAAATTGAATTTTGAGAAAAGAATTGGGTTTTTTATTTAAAAAATGATTTGATTTTTAGAAAATTATTTTTCTCAATTTATGAGGATTTTGAATTTTTTAGAAATAATAATTGCCTCATATTTTTTATTTTTCTAATTTTTGGAGATTTTAATTTAATTAAAAATTTAATTAAAGAGAAAGATGAGATTAGAATGAAATTAAATGATTAAATGGAAATTAATTAGAAATTGATGTAAAATTAAATTAATTTGATCAATTAATTTAATACAAAGGAATAATTAGATAATTTGATTTAATTAAATATAATTAATCAAACTATAAGAAATTGGAAATTAAATTTAATTAATCAATAAAGATCAATTAATTAAGGTTGACTAATTAAATAATATTAATTATTTAATTAATATTAGGGAAGTGATTAAGTGATGAAAAGAATAGAATTTAGAGGAATACCAATGATTAAAGAATCATTATTTAATAGAAGAATAATTAGTTGAATTAATGTTAACTCACAAGCATGTCCATTTTTGGGTGTCTATATTTGCCCCTCTTTGATACAATGTGATTTTGAGCGTTGTGTCAAAGAATATTTGATTTGGATCTTGCCCCAGCGATAGTAGGTGGATTTATGCTCCCTTGAGAGATTGTACGTTCAACAAATGATCTCTCGAAATAAGAAGATGAATGTTATATGACAGGTTGATATACGATGACAAAGAAGAATGGTTTGTAATAATTGAAGAATGTTAGTAGATGATGATATTTATTTGATTGACATTGGATATAGAAATTATTAACAAAAATCATGTCTAGTTTTAGGAAGGACCCATCCTGTATAAGACTAGAGACAATATTTGGTTTCAGGGAAGACAAAACTTGTATAAGACAAGAGACAATGTTTGGTTTCAGGAAAGATACATCCTATATAAGACATGTGATAATTTATTGATTGACTAATTGATAAAATGATTTGATGAATTTGAAAAATTTATGGATTAACTAATTTGATGGATAAAAGAAATGTTAGTGAGAAGCATGAATTATCTAGAAGAATGAATTAAGATAAATGAACTAGAAGAAATTAATTTATGTTATTCATGATGATGTATGGAGTCACTGCCATAAAAATTACACTATTTTTCATCATCGTGCTTTATTTGAAAAGGAAGAGATTTGATTGTATCTAGATATTGACCATCTAGATACTACTACAATCTTTGTTGAAGAAAGCAAATAGAAAATATGGAATGCTTGACATCATCCTAGGTTTTTCTCAAATCACGGATATGTGTGGCTTCCAGATGCATGACAGTACTTATCACATTCATCCTACATCATCCTTTCTCCTAGAATTTTATGAAACACTCCACAAATAAAAAACAAAAGAAAACAAGATCATGAACCATCATAGCCACTCTCACCACTTGGTAGTATCCTTGAGGAGCATAGGAACATAATCAAGAAAGATAAATCAATAATAGACTGACATGACCAACTTTGTCAACAACCTTACTGATCATCGATTGGTTTGATTTGATGTTTGATCTGATTGATTGTGTCTAGTTTCATGAATGCACTACTTGTATAAGACTGATCTGTCTGGTTTCAAGTATATATGCCACTTTATAAGACCGTCATTTTGATTGATTGAATGATTGATTGATCAATAGATAATGTTGATCCCTAAGTTTTGTTGTCTATTAATGGTTTACACTTAGTCATGTTCTAGGCAATGTTGGTATGTCATCACTGCGACCAAGTCATCATGTATAGGCCGAGTCATGTGTATTGTACATTTACCAAGTAGTAGTTACTATCAAGTAAGAAAGTGATCATCGAGTACTTTAGTATTAGCTGAGTTAGTTTATGCTAAGTTATGTAAAGATGTCAGCACCGAGCACCAGGGTATAAAGAATAGTGAATGTCGAGTGCCAGAGATATCAAATGTCGAGCAAGCCCAAATTGACATATGTGGTTTTTATGACACAAACACTTAGGTAAACTACTTTGGCTGACATCCATATTACATTTATTGTTTATTGATAAATCACGGAGGTGATCATGCTTTAGTATTGTAATCATTAATCCCTATGTAATTATGGAACCAATAAAAATTAGGGAAAGGTTAAGTGGTAAAAGTAGATAATCTAGATTGTAGATCTTAAATCTTGGAGATGATTAATTATCTATATAAGATGTGATCCAAACCCTAAAATGTATCATGAGGAGTAGAGTATGAAGGAGATCTCATACTTTCAAGAGAAGTACAGAATTCAATGACCAAGCAGAACAAAGCAGAGTAGTGAAGGACAAAATAGAGACATATTTGATAGAGGAGATCAAATCTATAGTGTAAGGAGAAGATCTATAATCAGCATCATGGTACAAACTAAAGGATCGGGTACTCAAACATTCTAACAAGTGAATCAGAGTAAATATCTTAACAAAGTGGTTTTAATAGACCTTAGTAAATCTCTTAACCGAGTGATTACTTAGTTGTAAGTTTTAATCCTTTTGCAAGTTAGATTGTATAAGTATCAAAGCTCTTAACATGGTAGACCCCTCATAGGGTAGATCATATTTTGTGATCAAATTTGTAGCCCTAACATGAAAAATTTAATACTGCAATAGTGAAGATTTGTGGGTTGCATCCCCACCCCAATTTTACTTGTCAAGGGTTTTTGGGTAAGCAAAATGATTGTGTTATGTTTATTTTCATAGATGATGATTAGGATATTAGATTTGTTATAGTGTTAAGATTAATGCTTATACTATGCAAGTTTTTTTTATGTCAAAATGTATAAATTGGTTGATATCTGATTCACCCCCCCTCAGTATCATAATTTCCCAATAGATTTCCAACAATTGGTATCAGAGCTTAGTCTCTTAAAGATGCCTAACCACTTGTGAGATAAAGATCTTGAGATAGAGGTTTATAAGTTGGGAAAGATTATAGAGAATCATAAGATTGACATTCAGCTTGCATTACAACAACTTGAAGTAGCCAGAGGTGAACTGAAGAAATCTCTAAGAAAAAGAAGAGAAATATTTATTCAACATAATGAAACACAATATCAAGAAGAGAATACTACAGGACTATTTGATAGTGGAAACTCTATAGAAAGTGAGAAAGCCATAAAAGAACTATTGGAGAAAAATAACATACTAAATGAAGACATCAGAAATCTGAAGAGAGAATAAGAAATACAATCTGTAAGACTCTATGAAGTTGTAGAACAGAAAAAGAAAGCTGAAGAAGACAAAAGATGAATATCAATGAGACTTGATGAGAGGACAAGCAACATGCAAAAACTTAAAAACAATCAACTAGACATGGTAATCAACTACTACTTGTTAATTAAGAATTGGGCAGGAAAGATGTGGAAATCACAAATCTGAGATCAGAAAAAAATCAACTGAGGAATGAACTAAGATCTAAAAAAGAGATCAATGAAAGGATGAACAAGCCTAATGAAGCTGTAAGATACTTTGAAGAGTTGTTGAGGTTACCTAGAAGATCTAGTGATACATCTAGACTTGGACATGATGAGCACTTATCATCCATTGAGGAAGGAAAATCAGCAAAGAGTAGAGAGAAAAGAAATGAAAAGCCTAAGAATAACAAGCCCACATGCGATCACTATGGAAATCTAGGACATACAACCAACATCTGCATAAGAAAACATGGCAAGTATGATCCTAAACCAAAATTCAAAGGACATTGTTTTAATTGTAAAAAGCATGGACATCAGGCACATGAATGTAGGACAAAGGTCAGTAATCCACCTACCTCACCTAGATTTCAAGGACATTGTTTCAACTGTCAGAAATATGGACATAGAGAATATGAGTGTAGATTCAAAGCCAAGTGGTCATCCAATCAATAGGCTAAGGAACCTAAGAATGGTAATACATACAATTGGGACTACAACACTTGGTACAGTTGTCATTACTGTGGAAAATATGGCCACATTGGAGCAAATTGTTTGAAGATACATTTCAGAGGTAAATCCAAGAGTTGGATGAATGGAAGTATGGTATGCTATAAATGCAATAAGATTGGTCACCTAAAGAAAGATTGCAAAACACATATACCAAGCAATGATCAAAGCAAGAATGAAGAAAATGTTGAGCAGATGAGAAATTAGATGAACAAGATATGGAAGAAGAAAGAAGAAGCAAGCAGTAGTGAAGCCAGTGTACCTGAGGTCACCCAATCCGATCGATTAGGTGATCACATTACTTTGAACTAAGCAAAGAAGGTATGTGTGGAACTGAATCTTATAATGTTTTATTTTACATCGGTTCCTAACATTTGATAAGAAAAGGTCCATATCTGCATAGATTAAGATGCATTAGGACATATTTGAGTAAAGAGATATATTGTATATTTGATGTTGAGCACCAGTATTTTAGTCTATAGTGACTGAGTCGCTAGTGTTTATCGAGCTCCTATGATAGTTGAGATGTGATGTACACTGAGCTACAACTGAATGGTTGGATCGACTGAGCTTATGTTGACCAAGTTAACATGAGATTGTTGAGATGACTGTATCTCACCTAGAAAGTGTGCAGATCATTAATGAAGCCCTAATCCAATTATTTGAAGTCTATAAAGAGGGAAGTTACCATTTATTTTCATTTCACTAGCAATTTGAGAACTTTTCATAACGATTCAAGAGTGAGTAACCAGAGTGATTAGTGCTAAGTGTGATTTGCAAAAATCTTCATAGCATACCATCGGAAAATATCGGAGATACACTTGTGCAAGGTATTTTACCAAGTAACTCCTTTATAAATTTAAACCCTAAAGTTTGAATAAATGGAATCTTCATCATCAGCTACAGTTAAGAAGCAAGGGAAGGAGGTTTTCAATGTTCAATTAGCGAGGAATGATGCATGCAAGCCACAAAAGTTTCAATTCATTTCGAAAAGTGCAATTATGGGAGATTTGACTGGAGCACTATCATCAATCACTCAAAAGGTTTTAATGATCAATGATATTAGTTCATGTTACATGTGTAAGATTGGGGAAATTGGAGACTATGAACTTAGAGAAGTGTATGATAAACTTTGTAGCAATGGGGTGTTAAAGTTAGAATATTAGAAGGTTTTCGAGCAAGGGTTAGTGCATGCTCTCAATTTTCAACAAAATTTTAAAGTTGAGTGGATTAAGATAGTACTGAGAAGAGTACATGATATGAAGATTTGGCTGGAGGATGGACTATTTTAAATTACCAAAGATATGATTCATCAGGTAACTGGAAAGAAGACAATGAGATGTCAATGTAAGGAGGAAATCCAAGAAAACACCTAGACAGTAT
This sequence comes from Chamaecyparis obtusa, assembly GCA_027943335.1. Classification (NCBI taxonomy): domain Eukaryota; kingdom Viridiplantae; phylum Streptophyta; class Pinopsida; order Cupressales; family Cupressaceae; genus Chamaecyparis; species Chamaecyparis obtusa. The sequence goes on along the minus strand of BSBK01000891.1, from coordinate 958,196 downwards.
GGAACAAATGAGGTATGACTATTTCAACTATCATAGAGGTAGAAATTGAATTTGCAGTGAGGGTGATAGCACACAAGTTTTATCAATCTAGTCGATTGGATAGTGCCCCATGCATGGTAGTGGACCAAGCTTGGAAGATAATAAAGAAGGATCATACATATGACCTTGTCGAGCTCCAAATGACATAGTTGGTCGAGAATCTTACATCAATCCAAAAAGAGAAGAATTCTATGTGTAAGTTCAGTTCCTTGTTTGTTTATTTTTCTACATTTAGAAAAGTTTTCCTACTATTGGAGGAGTAGAATGGGATAAGAATAGACCAGTGATAGTTCAGATTAGTGAGTTTATTGGCCAAATGGGTGAAAATTTTGAGAGTGTAATGGAGATTTATTTTGTTGAGTTCAAGAAGAAAATGAGGAAAAGAAGCAGAATCCTTGTATCATTAGTAGATAATTACTATAAAGACATATGTTTTTTAATTGATATAGACTATACATATGCACAAGCATTTATACCGAGGGTATCATGGCTAATGCCATTACCTTATGAAGTAAATATTGATGAGACAACTGAGGAAGTTGACAAGAAGGCCACACATTTTGGAACCTATGAGGAAGCTAAGGCCAAGATAACCATGGGATTAAAGTCTACTACCATGGAGAGAAAAAGAAAGAAGATAGTGAAAAACATAGAGAAGATGATAGGAGGAGAAGAGGTAGATGCACCTCTAGAACTGACTCGGGGATTAGGAGATGATAATTCAAGTGAGTCTAAAGAAAGTGAAGAAGAGGAGAATGTGGTAGTAAAGAAAGGCAAGAAGGCATCAATTTTTGAGCCTATTAAAAAACCAATCCATAAACCTAAGCCCATCTCCTCACCCATACTTAGGCTGAGAACTAGGGAAGCTTCTACTGTCGTAGCTACTGAGCCACAAAAGAAATCCCCTACATCTAGGAAAAGAAAACCAGTTCAGCCTAAGGCACTACCGAGCCAGGCAAGGAAGAAACCAAGGAGAAAGCTCATCTTGGAGAAGGATGATGAGGAAACTGATAGTGATGAGGAAATAAAGAAGGTACCATCAGAGAAGAAATCATTGACTATGGATGAAATATGACACAACATCAAGAGCACTGTTGGCCTAGCATGCTTTAAACAAATAAGATTTGTGAAGTTGAGTACCGAGGATAAGGAGAGAGTAGAAAAAGCTATTCTTGAGATGCTCTATACATTCAAGATGACACCACTTCAATTGGGGAACTTGAATCCTAATGAACTATACCCGGGGATAACTTATAAATGGGAATATGCCTCAATGACCGAGAAGAAAATCAGAGAGAACACACTTGCTCAAGTAATGCCTAACTTATCCCCTGAATACATTTAGAAGTATATGGAGTAGTATAGGATTAGATTTTCTCCCAAGCTCTGGGAATACTCCATTATTCAACAAAAGGTTGAAGATATTGTACAACAAAGTTTAAGGTTATGGAAGATAATTTTTGGTCTCATAATTGATAAGAGTGCAAAACAAAGTGCAGGCACATCCAGGTAAGTAGAATTGGACAATACATAGGATTTCAGTGAACCTCATGTTCAAAAGGAAGAAGATTAGAAATCTAAAAAGAACAAGGATGAGATAACCATTGTAGATATCACTGAGGACACTCCAGTGAAAAGAAACATATTGATCAAGGAATAAATTTAACTGCATATACAAGCCAAGGCAACCAAGGATAAATCTTTGTCAAGCATCAATCTGGTGTTGTTACAAGTACAAGACTATCCACAAATTGAGGATTCATCAATTGTTGAGATTCCATCAGTGATCCTCCTTATTCTCATAGTTGATCAGCTAGTTTCACTCAGTGCCATTACCAAGGAAAAGGACAAGTCAATAATCACACCACAACCTACACATGTTGAGGAGATAAGCAAAGAGCAAGAAGAATAGTTTGCATTGGTGGTAGTAAGTCCTCATGTGGAGGAAAAGGAAAAGGAAAAGGAAAAGATGGAGAAAGAGAAAGAGTTGGACATTCAAGAGCCTAAGGAGAAAGAGGCAATAAAAGTTCTTATATAGATGTCGAGTGGTACTACACCTAGGAAGAAGTCACAAAAGAAGAAGGAGAAATCTCTTGGTACATAGGTGACACTCGAAGAAGTTATAGTGATTCCTAAGTGGGACACTAATAACTTGACCTATGAAAAAGATGTAAATCTTACAAGATCTACTAAAGAAGAAGAGAAAATAGGAAGAAATGAGAAGGGAATATCAGCAAAAGCAGTTACTTCATGAGATAAAAGGTATTTTTATAGAAGCTTTTGGCATGATTGATGTAAATGAATCTGAACCTATTTTGGAGCAACTTGTTCACATTGTTAAGAAAATGACTGATGATAATAGCGAAGCTAATGACAAGTTCTTCTAGTGGTTAGAAAGGAAATTTGAGACCAAGGTACTCAATAAGGTCTCTGCAAACATTGCAGTGAAACAAGTAGAACTCTCTACCTTAGTAACAAATTTAGAAGAACTTGTACAAAATGTACATTCTTTGTACAAAAAGCTATGCAATGTAGAAGTTTTTACAAAGGACAACTAGGATCTGATAGACAAATTATAGTTAGATCTAAAGTCTACAAGTCACTCACTAAGCATGGATGCAAGTTCCAGCTCTATGCATTTTTCTAGATTATTACATGCCAAGGGAAGATTAGCTGAGTTGGTGGCTAATCATGGTAAAATAAGGGCTAGAATACTCTATATCCAAATAGTATTAACACCTCACCTTGAGGCTATACAAAAGGAGTTAGTTGTGGCAAAAGAGTTAGTTCAGAAAGATCCTCATCTTTTTATTGTCGCTGAGCCTAGTCGAGCTAGCTGCCGAGCTAGAAGTGAAGTCTGAGGTTTTGAAGTTCGTAAGGTCTGGTTGGGACAACACATTAGGTATGGTCATGCAGCTTCACAAACCATTCCTGGACAAATATTTCAAGGTCCCTACACCCCAAAAACTTTAAGTGACAAAAACAAGGGGGAAATAGAAATAACATAACATAAGGGGAAATAATATGTAATGGATATGAATAAGAAATATCACATATATGGCAGATATCAGAATGCAGAAGGAAGGTAGAACAATGGACAAATGGTATGACATACTAGTTTTGAAAATGTATATATATGTTTGAGTGTATCTCAAATAAGGAAGTCTTATGTATATATGTAAAAAAATAAAAAAATTTGAAGACCGAGTCAAGTTTGAGGGGGAGTATTTTGTAGGAAGTTTTTGCTGATTATTAGTACTACGTACTCTTGTAAATGTAATGAAAATGTCATGACAAAGTGTTTTTTCACTAATTTCAAAGGGGGAGATTGTTGATCCCTAAGTTTTGTTGTCTATTAGTGTCTTACACTTAGTCATTTTCTAGGCAATGTTGGTCGGTCATCACTGTGAACGAGTGATCATGTATAGGCCGAGTCATGTGTATTCTACATTTGCCGAGCAGTAGTTACTATCTAGTAAGATAGTGGTCACTAAGTAATTCATTATTAGCCAAGTCAGCTAATGTTGAGTTATGTAAAGATGTTAGCGTCGAGTGCCAAAGATATCAAATGTCGAGCAAGCCAGAATTGACATATTTGTTTGTTATGGCACAAACACTAAGATAAACCATTTTGGCCGACATCCATATTACATTTAGTATTTGTTGATGAAATCACAGAGGTGATCATGCTTTAGTATTGTAATCATTAATCCATATGTAATTCATGGAACCAATTAGAATTAGGGAAAGGTTAAGCGATAAAAGTAGATAATCTAGATCGTAGATCTTAAATCTTGGAGATGATTAATTGTCTATATAAGATGTGATCAGAACCCTAAAACATATCATGAGGAGTAGAGTATGAAGGAGATCTCATACTTTCAAGAGCATAACAGAGTTTAGTGACTGAATAGAACAGAGTAGATCAGTGAAGGATAAAACATAGACATATTTGATAGAGGAGATCAAATCTATAGTGTAAGGAGAAGATTTGTAATTAGCATCATAGTGCAAACTGAAGGATCAGGTACTGAGACATTCTAATAGGTGAATCAAAGTAAATATCTTAACAGAGTGGTTTTAAAACCCCTTAGTAAATCTCTTAACCAAGTGCTTACTTAGTTGTAAGTTTTAATCCTTTTGCAAGGTAGATTGTATAAGTCTCAAAGCTCTTAACAGGGAAGACCCCTCACAGGGTAGATCATATTTTGTGATCAAACTTGTAGCCCTAACATGCAAACTTTAATACTATAGTAGTGAAGATTTGTGGGTGTCATCCACACCCTGATTTTACCTTTCAAGGGTTTCTGGGTAACCAAAATCATTGTGTTATGTTTATTTTCATGGATGATGATTAGGATATTAGATCTATTACATCGTTAAGATTAATGCTTATACTATGTAAGTTTGTTTATGTCAAAATGTATAAATTGGTTGATATCTGATTCACCCCCCCCCCCCCCCCCCCCCCCCCTCTCAGTATCACACTTTCCCAATAGATTTCCAATAGATAACAGATTGGATTGCATAAAAGATGGGTCTCATGAGTCCATTACTGATTTATGAAGCTTGTCATTTCAATTTCAATTTGTTTGATCATCACTTTCTGCTTATCATGATAGAGATGTATTTATTATAGGATTTTTTTGATATTTTTTTATTTTTTTGGTCCATCATAAGATTCAAATGTTTGGAGTTGAGGTATGTGTGGCATATCACATAGGTGAAGGCACTTATCATAGACACCCCAAACATTGTTTGCTTAGATGAATTTTGATATTGTTAGTTTTTTTTTAATTCTAGGATCACATATGATGTTTTTGATCATTTTCATGACATTTTGAAAAAAAAAAAAAAGGGATTTTTTCAAGACGTTGTTTGAATTTTTTTTTTAAAATTTCAGGACATTATTTGAATTTTTAAAAGATTTTTTTAGGACATTATTTAAATGTTTTTAGATTTTCCTAGGACATTATTTGAATATTTTTTAGAAATTTTTAGGATATTATTTGAATTTTTAAAGATTTTATTAGGACATTATTTGATGAAACTACCCCCAATCTAGTGAACCAATACAAGTCATGGATATGTGTGAAGACTCAACAAGTTATGCTCATTGGCTTTGGGTTTAGCATGTGCATCAATGTTTTATAGTGAGTACAAAATAATCATTTAGATTCATTGATGATGGAGTAAGACTTCAACACTTGGTGCCTGTTTGCCAGGTTTTCACCAAGGTACCTACCCAATAGTGCTTGTTTACCAAGTTTTTGTGAAAGGGTGATTTTTCTCTCTTTATTTTTTTTCTATTTTTCTATTTTTTTGTTGTTGCCAAGGTGCATGTTTGCTAGGTTTTCACCAAGGTAACTTTTTTTTGTATTTTTTTAGGAACTTTGAAGATATGTACACTTAACCTTGGGATATTAGGTATAATAATTTTTTAGGTGTATGTTGTTGATGTAGCCGGGGAGTGAACCTCCCTCTTGGGTTTCTAGTTGAAATACCCCATTGTCTAAGGATATAATAATAGCATAGGGTCCTAACCAGTAGGCTTCAAATTTTTTGGGCTTCTCTTGCTTTGTGAGATTTCTATTATTCTCTTTCAATACCAAGTCACCTACCTCAAATGTCCTTGGTTTGCCTTTTTTGTTGTAACTTATATGAAGGTAGTTTTGATATCCTTTCAAGTGGTTTATTATATTTTGACACTTCTCATCCAACAACTCAATTTCTAAAAATCTAGCTGCCCTATAGTCTTCATCTGAAATAAATTCCTTCAATGATATCCTAAGTGAGGGAAGTTGAACTGGTTTTGTTACATACACAAGGGAAAAGGGTGTTGCTCATGTTGGAGTCCTTATGCTAGTTCTATATGTCCATAGTGCAAGACTAAGCTGCAAATTCCAGTCTTGACCAGTTTCATTGACAACTTTCTTTAAAATTTTCAAGATTGTTTTGTTAGTTACCTCAACTTGACTGTTTCCATGAGGGTAATAGAATGATGAGAAGTTTTGTTTGATTCTAAAATTCTCACAAATATCCTTAACATATTTGTTTTGAAATGGTGATCCATGGTCAATTAGTATGATTTGTGGAATTCCATACCAAAAAATGATATAGTTAAGGATAAACATGGATATATGCTTGCCTGTGATTTGTGTTAGGGGAATGACCTCCACCCACTTTGTAAAATATTTCATTGTCATGATTATGTACTTGTGACCATTAGAGGAAATGGGTGTAATCTTTCCCACTAGGTCAAATCCCCACCTTGAAAAAGGCCATGGTGAAATTCTGCAAGCATGTCCATTTTTGGGTGTCTACAATATCATTTATCCTAGGTAATAGAAACCAGTATCTCACAATGATCCTATGTATAGCTCTTGAATCAATATAGATTCTCCTTTCTCCATTCTTTTTAGGTGCCAACACAGCTGGTACCACACACAGACTTAAACTTTCTTTGATCAAGCCCTTTTGCAATAATTCCTAAACTTGTCTATTAAACTATTCATTCTCTATAGGTGTCAAATGGTGAGGTGCCTTATTAGGTAAGCTAGCTCCTGGTATCAGTGTTAGATAATTGAGAGGGGGGTAAATTATTTAATTCTATTTATCCTATAGTCCCAAACTCCTAGATGTATATGATCAAACTTTTTCAAACAAATAATCAACTTGATAAGCTATCAACAACTTTCTATTCATTTATCGAATACTAGTAAATTCTATACTGTGTTTATCGATTAATCCAGATATGAAATGTGTAAAGTAAAATTAAAATCCAATCACATCAAGTACACATAACACATAGATTTTAACATGGAAACCCTGCTAAGGGAAAAACCACCAGGGACCGGTAACCCAAAATATTTCACTCTTTTGAAGTGAGCTCGGTTAGGAGCCAACCATGTTAAAGGTTACAATGCACACTATGAGGTGTGACCTGGTTAAAGAATTTATCGCTAACAGTTAAATCTTGACCAACATTCACTATGGGTTCAACAAGAAAACCAACAACATTCATAAAATGTCATATTGAAATACAAATAAAACTGTTAAGTCCACTCGATTAAGAGATTTAGCTGTAACAATTGTTAAACTAATACAATAATGATATGATTCAAATACAACTAATATTTGTAGATTTTCAGATCTATGATAAGCTTAAAATGCCTCCTCTGATCAATAATCACTTCAATCCTTCATATCCTTCAACATATTCAGCTCGGTGAATAATACCCTATCACTCGGTAATGCCTTTAGTTTAGATCGGTTTTGTCTGTGACCAGTTTGATCAGTAGTGCATGAAAATATTCCTTTCACGTGATTTCTCCTACAATGTCAATAAATCTCGAGACTAAATAATGAATCTCATGTCTCTTTAAATAGATGTCATAAGTTGTTTTCTTCTCATCCATTAGATTTTGCCTCTTAATCTCCATCGTTCATTTTTTTACTTCAATCTTCCTCGGCTGATGTTTCTATAACATGATTCATCCTTTTCCATTTGATCAATCTTGAATTTTTTCAGTTGTTAGATCATCATAACAAACTTTATCTTTTACCTTGGAATCATAAGTAACTTGCCAACTCAGCAATTCAATCGGTTGTTATAAACTTTAATTGTTTCTCTTACTCGGTCAATACAGAATGTGTTAGTGAATACTAACTTGGTTATTACTATTACTCGGTATACACTGCACTGGCTTGGTGTATACATAAATCTTCAATTACTAACCACATTAACTTGTTTAGTTTCGATCTTCAATACATAACAAATTCATGTAATACAATTAAGTCAACAAAATGATGTCATAGACTCATCAATAAGTTACCCAATGTATACCTTAGTCATATCTCCAGATCCATCTCTTCTTCATGTAGATATCTCTTTCCTTTACCATTTGCCTTCTTCAGATGTTTGTAACCATCATGATAAGTATAGTAAAAAATAGTTGACATCAATGACAATACATATTGACTAATTTAATTGCCTTACATATCACTTTAGTATCTTGGTGATCTCTAATCATTGTCTTTCACTTGTCCATTTAGTTCATCAAGTTATTCAATCACTTGTAGATTATCAATCTCTCCCTTTGGCATTGATGAAAATACAAAATACCAAACATTTGTACTACAACTCTATCAGTAAATGTTGTAGCTCAGTAAGCTCTCCCTAGCTTTACCATTTCATATTTTTAATCACTACATAGCATTTCAACATTTCAAGTAGACTCTCCCTACAGATTTGATCTTCTTCTTCCTTGATACTTCTTTGATTCTCTCTCCCACTGGATAGATATTTCGTATGAAATATTTCTCTCCCTTTGAAAATAATTCCAAAAAGAATAAATAGCTCTCCAATAGCCAAAAAAAATATTTTTGTTGTTCAGTTCAAATCATGTACTTGAATGTACAAATAGTCAATTTTCTTTGTTCCAACTTTTACAACCTTAGGAAACCTAAAGTGTGAACAATATGCATCAACATCATTTGATTTTATGATAAAGTATAGGTTGATACAACCTCCTGATCATCTTAGTGATTGACAGATAGGGGATGGACCCTTAGTCTAGTCCTCAAGTACTCAAATGTATCCTTTGGTAAGGGTTTAGTAAATATGTCTGTAATTTGATCTTTAGATTTTACAAACTCCAGTTTCTCTTGCTTTTCTTGTACGTGTTCCCTCAAATAGTGATACTTAATCGATATATGCTTTGTCTTAGCATACATCACTAGATTCTTGGAAATGTTTATAGCACTTGTGTTGTCACAATATATAATCACTGGATCAGTGATCTCTTCATTCATTCCTTTAAAAAGTTGTTCTATCCATTGAATATTTGAACAATTAGTAGTAGTAGAAATATATTCTACTTCAGTAGTAGATTGAGAAATACATGCCTATTTCTTACTTATCCAAGTAACTAACCTTTCTCCCAAAAAGAATGCTCCACCATTTGTGCTCTTTCGATCATCTATATTTCCATCCCAATCTGCGTCGGTGTAAACTTGTAGTTCAAAATTTTCTTGTTTCTTATACCATAAACCATAATTCTTTGTGTTCTTCAAGTATCTCATAATCCTCTTAACAATAGTCATATGTGATTCCTTAATATTAGCAAAAAATCTTGCTACAATCACAACATCATGTGCAATATTAGGTCTATTATGTACAACATACATCAATTTACCAATCATTGATCTATATAATGTTTGGTTTACCTTAGTTGACTGATCATCCTTTGTCAATTTTCATCATGTGACCATCAGTGTACTTACTAGTTTTGAAGCTTCCATTCCAAAAGTCTTCAACACTTCTTTGATATAATTTGATTATGTTATGAATATCCCTTCATTTTGTTGTAGAAGTTGCAAACCTAAAAAGAATTTAATCTCTCCAAACATTGACATTTCAAATCCCTTTCTCATTTCAGCAGCAAAATATTTGCAAAGATTATCATGTCCTCCAAATATAATATCATCAACAAAGATTTCAGCAATAAGAATCTTTTCATTAGTTTCTCCTTTCAAATATAAATTGTTATTATCATGTGTCCTCACAAATCCAATACTAATAAGATATGCATGCAGTATTTCATACTATGCTCTCGGTGCTTGTTTTAGTCCATATAGTGCTTTGTGCAATTTACATACCATGTTCTGCTTATTTGGATCAACAAAACCTTTAGGTTGTTCAATATAAACCTCTTCCTCAAGTATTCCATTAAAAAATGCATATTTAACATCCATTTGATATACTTTAAATCCTTTGTATGAAGCATATGCAAGTAGTATTCTAACTCCTTCAAGTCTAGCAACTGGTGCAAAAGTCTCACCATAGTCAATACCTTCTTCTTGCGCATACCCTTTACAAACAAGTCTTGCTTTGTTCCTAGTGACTTCACCATTCTCATTCAACTTGTTTCTAAATATCCATTTGGTTCCAATAATATTTTTATCACTCAATCTCGATACCAATGTCCATTTTTTTTTTCTCTATCTGCTCAATTTCTTCATTCATGGCTTTAATCCATTCCTCATTCTCAAGTGCATCTCTAACATTTTTAGGTTCAAATTCTCAAACTAAACATGTGCTCTATCTCAACTTACTTCATGTCATCATGCCAGCTTGCTTGTCTCCAATAATTTGGTTCTGTGGATGGTGTCTTCTCACAAATTTTGCTAACACGTGTTATCTTCTTTGTTCATCAGTTGGTGTAGGATCAATTTATTCCTCGGTAGAAATTTCCTGATTCTCGGTGTCTATAGGTTGATGCTCAGTGTCTTTTTCCTATTTCTTGGTAGCTTCTACCTATTGCTTGAGTAGAGGTTCAGGTAACTCAATGAATGTATATCTATCATAGTCTTCTAGTTCTTTCCTACTTTCTTCATCATTTTTATTAGCAAACTCATCAACTCTCACATTAGCACTTTCAATCATTTTTTTAGAAACCTTATTCAAACATTTATAAGCTTTTCTCTTGGTAGAATCTCCTAAGAATATTCCTTCATCACATTTAGAATCAAATTTTCCATTTCTATCATCTCTCAGAATGTAACATCTACCTCCAAAAATTCTGAAATAACTAACATTAGGTGTGTACCCAAACCATAACTCATAAGGTGTCTTTTTTGAATATTTCTTCAGTTGTACTCAAATCAATGTGTATACAACAGTGCTAACAGCTTCTCTCTAGTACATTTGTGCAACATCTTTCTCAATCATCAGTGTTCTAGCACAATCAACTATGGATCTATTCCTCCTTTTAGCAATTCCATTCTAATGTGGTGTTCTCGGTGTAGAAACATGTCTTTTAATTCCATGCACATTAAAAAATTTAGTGAATTCATCATAAATAAACTCACCTCCTCTATCAGATCTTAAGCATTTTAACTCTTTCCCACTTTCCTTTTCCACTTTAGCTTTATACCATTTAAACATTTTGAAAGCTTTAGATTTATCCTTCAAAAACATAACTATCATCATTCTAGAGTAGTCATCAATAAATAGAATAAAGTATCTGTCACCATAATAAATCTGAGTTCTCATAGGACCACACAAGTTGGTATGAACCAACTCCAAAATAGCTTTAGATGAATCGGTCTTTCTTTTGAAACTAGATTTTGACATTTTTCCCATTTGACATTGTTTGCACATAACATGGTCAGGTTTAGATAAGCTTGGTAAACCTCTAACTTTTCTTTTCTTACTGATCTTAACCATGTTGTAAAAATTCACATGACACAACCTTTTATGCCACAACCACACATCTTCAATTCTAGCCATTAAACAAGAAGTTTTAGCATTGTCAAGATAGAGTAGATTACCTTTAGATTGTTCACTAGTACTGACCAACTTTCCTGCTTCATCATAGATCTTCACCTTCCTACTTTCAAATGACACTTAGTGACCTAAGTTATTCAAATGTGCTACACTTAAAAAGTTATAGTTAAGTCCCTTTACCCAATATTCATTTTTGCATTTGATCTTATTGTTCAACATGATAAATCCTTTTCCTTTTACTTGATAAGGTGTATCATTTCCCATTTTAATAGATCCTCCATTATAGTGTTCAAGGTATTCAAATTTATCCTCATCACCATTCATATGATGTGTACAACCACTATCAATAATCCATGTATCATTCTTGCTAACTTTAGAGATAAGTGTTGTTTCTACATACATTTCTTCTTCTTTTGAATCTTCTTTCAAAGATATGAATACCAACTTAATGTCTTCATCAGTGTCGGTGTCATCATCATCATCTCCAACAAGGTAACATGCCTTCTTGCCTTTGTCTTTGTATTCTTGGTTGTTTTTTCTATCATAGTGTCGGTTGCTTCTGCAATCTCGGTTATCTCTTATGTCACTCTTCCTTTCACTAGATCGGTCATTGTCTTTGTCATCATATTTTCTATTAGGACATCTAGCTACAATATGACCAATTTATTTACAGTTAAAACATGCCAAAGGTAATTTCCCTTTATACCTTCCTTTACCTTTTTGTAGCCTTCTAGCCATCATTGTTTCAAGTTCATTAAGTCCATCTTCATCACTATCACTATCATATCCATTTCTTATCATATGTTTACTGCTTGATTTTCTAATTTTCAAAGATGACATAAATGCAGACTCAACACTCGGTACAATACTGTTATCATAGTTATTCAGCTCAAAAGTAGTCAATTTACCCATTAGACTATCAAGTGTAAGAACATTAGCCGGTGCAGATCTCATTTCATGAATTGCAAAGATTCTAATAGCATAGACAGGCAGTAAGGTTCTAAGAACTTTACTCACAATAGCATCTTCATCAATACCACCTCCTACTCCTCAGATAGCATTGACAACCTCCTTGATTTAGTTACTATACTATGAAATATTTTCTCCTTCATTCATCTTCATGTCATCGAATCTTCCTCTAAGGCTTTCAGCTCTTTCTCTCATCACATTCACATCTCCTCCGCAGACTAGTGTTAGTTTGTCCCATATTTCTTTTGTTGAAGTACATGCTTTGATATCTTCAAATTTTGCATTAGATAAGGCAACATCAATCTATATCATTGTTATTTATGTTCATGTCTATCTATCTCTCAGCTGATCAATAGTCAAAGGTCCAATAGATGGTTGTATGTAATCATTAGTCAGGTAAAATAATGTCGATTCACTGATTCTTGATATATGCAATTTCATTCTACTTTTCCATGTTGTGAAGTTATCTTTGTTCATCTTTGGCACCTCTCTCTTATACATCTTGTGATCTTTAGCTCAAGACCTTCAAACTTCCTTCCAAGCACACTCGCTCTGATACCAATTGTTAGATAGCTGAGAGGGGGGGTGAATCAGTTAATTCTAGTTATCCTACAGTCCCAAACTCTCAGATGTATATGATCAAACTTTTTCAAACAAATAATCAACTCGGTAAGCTATCAACAATAACTTTCTATTCATTTACCAAATACTAGTAAATTGTATATTGTGTTTACCGATTAATCCAGCTATGAAATGTGTAAAGTAAAATTATAATCCAATCACATCAAGTACACATAACACATAGATTTTAACGTGGAAACCCTGCTAAAGGAAAAACCACATGGGACCAATAATCCAAAATATTTCACTCTTCTAAAGTGAGCTCGGTTAGGAGCCAACCCTATTAAAGGTTACAATGCACACTATGAGGTGTGACCTGGTTAAAGGATTGATCACTAATAGTTAACTCTTGACCAGCATTCACTATGGGGTAAACAAGAAAACTAAAAACATTCATGGAATGTCATATTGAAATATAAATAAGACTGTTAAGTCCACCTAGTTAAGAGATTTAGTTGTTACAATAGTTAAATTGATATAGTAATGATCTAATTCAAATACAACTAATATTTGTAGATTTGTAGATCTATGCTAAGCTTAAACTACCTCCTCTAATCATTAATCACTTCAATCCTTCATATCCTTCAACATATTCATCTCGGTGAATAATACCATGTCACTCAGTAATGCATGTAGTTCAGCTCGGTTCTGTCTGTAACTAGTTTGATCAATAGTGCATGAAAATAGTCCTTTCACGTGATTTCTTATGTAGTGTCAATAAATCTCCAGACTCAATAATGAATCTCATGTCTCTTTAAATAGATGGCATAAACTATTTTCTTCTTATCCATTAGATTTTGCCTCTTAATCTCCATCGTTCATTTTTCTGCTTCAAGATTGCTTGGAAAATGTGTCTATAACACATTTCATCCTTCTCCATTCAATCAATCTTGAATTTTTTCTATCGTTAGATCATCATAAAAAACTTTATCTTTTACCTCAGAATCATAAGCAACTTGCCAGCTCATCAATTCAGTCAGTTGTTATAAAATTTAATTGTTTCTCTTACTTGGTCAATACAGAATGTGTTAGTGAATACTAACTCAGATCAGTTATTATTATTACTCAGTATACACTGCACTGGCTCAGTGTATACAAAAATCTTCAATTGCTGACCACATTAACTTGTTCAATTTTGATCTTCAATACATAAAAAATTCATGTAATACAATCAAGTCAACAAAATGATGTCATAGACTCATCAATAAGTTTCCCAATGTATATCTTAGTCATATCTCCATATCCATCTCTTCTTCATGTATATATCTCTTTCCTTTAACATGTGTCTTCTTTAGATGTTTGTAACCATCATGATAAGTATAGTCAAAAGTAGTTGACATCAATGACAATACATATTGACTGATTTAATTGCCTTACATATCACTTTAGTAGCTCGGTGATCTCTAATCAGTGTCTTTCACTTGTCCATTCAGTTCATCATGTTATTCAATCAATTGTAGATTATCAATCAGATCCATCCAATGACTGATTCTTCTAACATGAGGTAACCCATCAAGTACACTATCAAAAATGATATCTTGAAATTCTGTCAACAATTCTTTAACCTCAACCATTGAATCATTTTCTATCTTCCCAACCGGTCTATTAGGAACCAAGGCATAACACATATCATTCTTCTTCAAACCATTTATGAACTGTTTTCCTTCAAGCAAGAAAACCCTAACAATAGTGCAATTTTCACTCTTAATTTCTTCTATTAGAGGTAAAAAAAACTTATTTGTTTCCATTAGCCACAATAGTATACCTATTTAATCTACCATCATGTATAGCTTATCTATTATACTTTCATGGTCTACCCAACAAGATGTGACAATAATCCATCGACATAATATCACAAAGAACTTTATCATGATAGTTTCCAATGTTAAATTTCACAAGGCATTGTTCACTTACCAAAATTTTATGCTCATCCTTTATCCAAGCAATCTGATATGGCTTAGGGTGCTTCATCCTTAGTAATTGAAACTTTGTAACCAACTCTTCTAATGCCAAATTCTCTAAACTTCCACTATGAATGATAATCTTGCAATAATTTCTAGCAACTTTACATCTAGTTTTGAATAAGCCTCTCCTTAGAGGGTCCTCTTTAGTTCCTTCATTCCACAAAGCTCTCCTAATCATCAAATTTTCACCATCTTCTGGCTGGTTCATTTACTCGGGTGAATCTTCCCACACAAGTGCATTCAAGTTACTGCTACCAACCTTCTTACATTCAAATTCCCTATGTCCTTCTTCACCACACTTTAAACAATTTCCCTTAAACCAATTTTTCTCTTCTCCCTTATGATCATTACCTCTAGGGTAACTACCTCTTGTATAACCTCCTCTTCTTTGGTATGAACTTTCTCCTTTCTACTCTAATTTTTCTTTATCTTGATTTGTGTTATCCTAATCAGATATGCTACTTTCTCCATAAGATCTACCTCTTCCTCTAGAAAATATACCACATCTGCCTCTTTGCCTTTGTTCATGCCTTTTTTTTAGCTTATCCTCTTCCTTCAATGGAAATTGATAGGCTTCTTCAATTCTATTCATCTTCACCAAACTAATTTCATCTTGTATAGAAGTTCTCAATCCATTTAGGTATCTTGCAACCCTTTCAACTGCATTGTCCATATGTCCAAATCTGATATCCAATCTATAGGATTCCTTAGTATATTCCCTATAGTAGTATCCCTTTGTCTCAAATTTTGCATTCTTCTCAACAAACTAACTTGATAATCACCTAGTAAGAATTTACCCTTCAATTTGTTTATCATCTTATCCCATATCTTGATCTTTTCTTTTCTCCTTCTTTGTTGATCAAGCTGCAAATTTTCCCACCATAAGGATGCATACATCCTTTCAATTTTTTACTAGAAAACTTCACCTTCTTATCCACCAGTATACCTTCATATTCAAGAATTTTTCCATTTCAAAGATCTAGTCCAAAAATTATTTTGAATCGAACTTGCCATTATAATCGGGAGGATTGAAATGTGGTCTAGCATTTACACTTTTCAAAGCTCTCAAGAATCTGTCTTCACCTTGTTCAAGAATAGGGGTTTGTTTCAGTCCTTATTCTACTTCTTCAGCTTCATCTTCACTAACATCTTCAATAGGTCTTCCTCTTCTTTGGACTATCTCAACATCTTCAAGCCTAGCAGACATTTGTCTCAACATATCCAACATAGTAGGAGTGCCATCTTTCCTTCCTCGAACCATCTTCACAACCCTCTGCAATTGTAGGCCATACCACAATCTTCCACCCTACAATCAATTCAACTAGGGCTTGCTACAACAAAACCTTTCTCTAATACCACTTGATGTAGTTCTAAGGAAGGATCATTCCCCAAAGGAAATTCCCAACCTCATAGCTAAGACTACATATGAAACAATAACACACAATAGAGATAGAATGCATGATCCAATGTATTATTTAGAGATCAAGAAACATACATGTTGGGATGTCAGGCCTTCCTAATTTTGGCCACATACAAAGAAGTGAATCTCAAATCTGAATATTGATCTATCAAAGTCTTAGATCTAGGTTTCATGAATCACCGCCCTGCCTCTAAAGATACATCAAGTTATTGCATATAGGAAACACCTCCAAAGTTGGCCAAGAAGAATTAAATTCCCCAAGAAAAGGAAACATGTACAACAAATAGGTCTTACCCAAAAGGAAATAAAGATCCATAAAAGGAAACCAAAAGGAGCATGATCATAGGAAATAATCCATGGAAGATCCAAAAATCACTCACTACAATCGCAATGGTCAAAATCCAAAGATTCGCAACCGCACATAAAATCTCCAAATAGGTCCAAGCAAGCAATGAACATGTTACCCAAGGATAGGAAATGGATCAAATATTTAACATCCATGAACATGAGGATGTTCAATCCTAGCAAGATGATCCTAGATAGGTCTCAAATAAGAATGTACATCCACACATGCTGTCTCAAATAAATGAATGATCGGTCAGCATAATCTCTCCAACTGGTAAACAAGAAAAAATGCAAAGAACTATTTTTGGTTGATGCAAGATTGTGATGAACCCAAGATGCTAATTCATCATGAATAGTGGTCAAAAGACTTGTTTGATTACTTAGATATATGAAATATTGTTATGGCATAAGAATTTTTTTCATGTGAAATTTGATAATATTGTTCCTATAAGTTCTACTTTTGATGTTAGAGATTTTACTAAGATGAAGAAGCATGCTAATAGTTTTTGCAAGGAATGCCAATTGGGTAAGCGAAAAAGAACTACTTAAATCACTAAGAAATAAAATTTAAATAGATTGCTTGATCTTGTTCATACTAATTTGTGTGGCCCTACCAAGATGAGAAGTTTGGAAGGAGAAAGATGCTTTATGCTACTAATTGATGATTATTCAAAGATGGTATAGGTGACCTTGAAGGAGAAGTTAGAAGATTTTGGTAAGTTTAAATTCTGCATGTCAATGGTGGAGAATGAGATTGGTTTGAAATCTAAGAACCTGAGATTAGAAAAGGTCGAGAGTTTACATAAAATGAGTTAAATGATTTCTATAAGATGTATGGAATCAAGAGAAAGTTGACTGCTCCTAGGACTCCACAATAGAATGGTGTAGTAGAGAAGAAGAATGGATGAATTTTAGAGACTTCTAGGACCATGATGCCGGAGAGGAATGTTAAACATATATTTTGGAGAGAAGCTATGAGCACTACAATATACACTCTTAACCGAGTGCATATTAGAGATAGAATTGGTAAGACACCTTTTGAACTTTGGTTTGGTCATGTGCCTACCATTAAGAACTTTATAATTTTTTATAGTAAATATTACATAAAGAGAGAAGAAGAAATAGGAAAGTTTGATGCAAGGAGTGATGAAGGTATATTCCTTGGATACTCTACCAAAATTAGAGCATATAGGTGTTATAAAAAAAGATAGAAGAAGTTAATAGAAAGAACAAATGTTAAGGTGGAAGAAATCGTTGAGAGTCTGGATAGATCCAATAAGCCTAATGTTGGAAAGAAAATCAACAATGATAATCAAATAAAAGATTAATTGGTTCAAACCAAATCTCCTAGTGTACCAGTGACTATAAGTGATGAAGATACTAGAGACCAAAAAGAAAAGAGGCCTATGATAAAATAGATGTTACCAAGGTGTATAAGATTGAATCACAATGAAGGATAGATTATTGGTGGCAAGAACAAATAAGTTTAGATAAGAAGTAAGATAAAAAAAGAGATAAAATTTTCTTGATATTAGAAGTTGAACAAGTTGGTGATGAATGGTCAAGATCTATCAAGGAAGAGATTGGAACCACACATAACCATGCGGAGAATCTCATTCCTAGAGAAGATAAACTTGAGGTATTACTTGCAAGATAAAATAATGGTATCATATATGTGAAAGGAGAATGCTCCAAGTTAGGTCAAGACATTCCTAAAGCTAAGGGACTAAAGTAAAAGGAAAAGAAGAAAAACAAAGCTAAAGAAAAAATGGACAAAGAAAAGCTAAAGGAAAAGGGTAAGAAGAAGAGGGACAAGGAAAACAAGAAGAAGAAGAGTGAAAAGAAGTGAAAGGATAGAAAGAGGAACAAGATCAAGAAGAGTGTAGCAAGATGTCCTAAACCTCAGAATTTTAGTGATAGTTATTTTGATTGTGGCAAGTATGGACATAGAGCCTTATATTGTAGAAGCAAGAATCATTTTCATAGAGGTAAGAGAAATAATCATGTCTTAAATAGGATCAATGGTGTGAAAAGGATAAAAGATACTATCATAAGGAAAATTGGTAGATGGCCATGTGCTATGATGATAAATGATGATAGTGAGTAAAAGATTGGCATATGTTTGAGATGTAATATATCTACAAAAATTATTGAATATTACAGAGACACACAAGTAGATGAGTTTGATCCAGTGGAGATGAATAGGGATATGCAAGTAAATGACATGAACATATAGGAAGAGAACAAGGAAAAGGAGAAGGAGAAGAAAGCTAGAAAGAGACAGAAGCACAGAAGAAGGGTCAAAAGCAAGAAAATAGGATGTTGTCAGCAAAGAGCCTACTCTTGGAGGAAAAATAGGGGTCATTACCCTTCCTGATCAAAACTAAGATGCAAAGGATTGTATCAGTTTAGTATGCTTCAAAGAGAAATCTTACAACTAGATTGATGTATGGAGGATGCTACTCATGGGGAGTAGTAAACATGATAACGTTAATTTGTTTGATCTAAAGTTGAGTGTTTGAAAAGAGAACTTTAAGGAATTATAGGAATCAGTGAATTAATTATTTGGTGCTTGATCAGTGGTTGGATTTGTTTTAATGGATCAAATATGTGCGAAAGAATGAAAGATGAGGTTGGCAAGCTAGAAAGAGACCGAAGCACAAAAGAAGGATCGAAAGAAATAAAAGAGGATGTTGTCAGCAAAGATCCTACTCTTTGAGGAAAAATAGGGGTCATTACCCCTCATAATCAAAACTAAGATGCAAATGATCTTGTTAGTTTAGTATGCTTCAAAGAGTAATATTACAACTAGATTGATGTATGAAGGATGCTACTCACAGGGAGTAGTAAACATGGTAAGGACAATTTGTTTGATCTAAAGTTGAGTGTTTGAAAAGAGAGCTATAAGGAATTGTAGGAATCAGTGAGTTAATTCTTTGGTGCTTGATCAGTGGTTGGATTTGTTTTAATGGATTAGAGATATGTGAAAGAAGGAAAGATGAGCTTGACAAGGAAAAGGAAGTGTACATTGGTATGACAAAGAAAGTTGTATAAGAGAAGATGATACACCTTTTCATTGATGTCAAAGTGGGAGAGAATCAGATGTGAAAAACAAATAAAGATCATATCAAAGAACAAATCAGAAAAGAGAAAAATATCAAAGTTTGTAGAAGTGGAGATCAGAAGATAAGATAAGAAAGAGTAGATTAAATGTGACAAGAAAGTTCATATATACATGCACATAAGAAAGAATAGAGTTTTTCAAGAATAGTGGTGTACATCCAAGGGGATAAATTGATGGAGATAAGAGTATGCAATTAGATTGGAACCAAGGAGAGCCATTTCCTAGGGGAGTAGTGTTAGAGAAGAGGTAATGAAGTAGATAATTATGTATTGTGGATATTGTTGGTAGTATTGTTAGTTTTTGATTACATTATTATGTTTTATTATTTTTACCATCAGATATTGCCATCAATGCCAAATGGGGAGATTGTTGGAAAGTTGGATGTTTTTCCATTGATGTCAACATGTATACTATGATGTTTATGAAGTATGCAATGTTTTTTGGATATATAGTGTGAAGATTAGATGGTTTTGATATCTATTATGAAGTTTGGTTGATGGATATGTAGTTTTTCTAGTAATGTAGAATGTTAAAATGAATGGTGATAGAAGGTTAGTGAAGGTGAGGAGTCATTCACCTTATGGGATGATGTAAAGGTTTTCTACATGCTTCATCTTAAGTTTGAGTTGCTAAAATTATGATTTGATCAAGTTATGGTGTCACAGATGAAGACACATCATTTTCTAATTGTGAGTGCTACAGAGTTATAGAGTTGCAGAGATTGCTTTTGCACATGTGTTGTAGATGATAAATTTGGTTGCATAGCTAAGAATATGTTAAGGATATAGAAATGTGTTTACCATTCAAAGGGTTTGTGATTCTGATGATCTGCAAGGTAGTTATAAGTATTTTAGTAGAGGATAATAGTGTTCTTGAAAGTTTATTATAAGATGTTGGTAGATCTATTGAATGCAATGTATATGTTTATTTGTTTAAGCTTAATGATTCCTTAGGATGATTTAGGATTATGTGTTTGATGAGTTGGTAGTTTACATTCATCAAAGTAGCCAAGTTCAATGAATCTAAGTTATGTTTTTTTGTGATCTTAGCTGACTTGTTAAGGAAAGATGATAAAATGGTTTATAAAAAATTGGTAAAATATTTTAGCGATATGGTCATGATCTTGAGATGTTGTTGATGGATCAAAGGGATGTTTGAAAAGTAAAAAAAGATCCTGATGGTTTATTTTGGCGTTGAGAGATGAATGATTAGGGATTATTTTTTTGTTGACCTAATTCTTGATAAATATGGTGAATTAGGATTTGATTAGTGTGTCATGTGTATGCACCTATTTTTTTGAGACTAGGGAAGAAAGTGTAAGCTAGTGAAGCATTTTTATAGATGTATTGAGGGATGAATTGGTTGTTTTTGGTGTGACAAAAAGAATTTTAGAAAGGGATTTGACTTTATTGAAAAGTAATTGATTAAGGCATAGTGAAATGATACTATCTATCTCATGAGTTATTAGATTGGTGTCTAAAAAGTGTTTATAAGTCAATGAGACTTTTGAATTTTAATTGTAAGTTAGTGTGACTTTGTTAGGGTGGGTACCCAAGGTGAATTGAGTAGTGAACTCTAGGAAGTATGCATAGATGCAAGTGCATTCATCATATTGTAATAATCTATACTTATAACAAGGTATCATTCTTATTGTGGGTATTAGCTCCACCATGGTTTTTACCCTAGTTTAGGTTTCCACGATAAAAATATGTGTTATATGGTGTTGATGTTTCCTAAATTGTGTTTATATGCTTTACATATTGTAAATTAGTAATAATAGTTTATGTGAAGAAGGGTTTTATGCTTGAAGGTTTTAAGAGTTTAAAAGCTTTAAGTATTTTGGCAGTGTTTAGGGGAGAAATGGAATTATTGCTTTTTAACAATGTAAACTAGGTGTACCAAATTTAACATTTTCTCCCTAAGTCATTCAATACAAGAGAAAGAGGGGCTTTCAGGCATAACTCTTGATATAACCTAGATTTGCAAGATCCCAAAATGATGAAGGGTTCCAATACTAAACCCAAATTACCTAAAGGAAGTACACTAGCAAGGCCTCTTTCATGCAATGTTATAATTGATAAAAGGAAAAGTGAATGTATGTGTGAAATTTAACTTATTAAGATAAACAAAGTGGATCTAAATGCAAGATATAAGAATTCAACCCAAATGAGACACAAAAAAAAATCTCTTTTAAAAAATGAAATAAGGCATAGGATACTTACCTTAAGATGTGTGATGGAATGTGATTTTATGTTTCCTAAAAATAGCAGATCTGGACTTGTAGCTAAATTTATGAGTGCGGATCCATGATCACAGTTGAAAACCCATAAAATTATAAAAATTTCAAGTTGTTGTGAATAGGTCGACCATGTCACCATGTTCCAAAATAGGTCAACCAAGTCATCATTTTCTTTGGGTATTGTAACGAAGTCCAACTAATTTTTTCTGGTAGCTCTCAGTCTACAACTTCCAGATTTGTAACTATCCAACTAATAACCTACAAATCTGTGATAGAATGTGTGTGTGAATGGATATGAAGGGGTTTTCCTTAGTCAACCCCTCATTTTTGTGGTTTCCACCTCCACAAATAGCCATTAGAAATATTTATGTGTGTATGTAGTGCTCCTTAATCCTAGATTGTAGATCTAGAATGTAAAAGAGCTAGAAATGTTAAGAATCTACTCTATAAGTGAAGCCCTAGTATGTATTTATATGTGTAAGTGTAAATGTGAAAGATATGGAAAGTCAAAGATTAAATCTAAACATAGCACATAAATCATACCAAGCCCCCAAGGCTAAAGTACTCTAACCATCTTCATGATCCCCTTGCATCTCCATGATATCATGCAGTTGCTTGAAAATGCTTCAATTGTTGATGAAGTCCTCACTTTGCAATGAAAGAACAAGATATATCCCTTAGCTTCCACCTTTCAATTTCTCTATGTCAAATTGGAGTATCCACATTCACTTTTACCTTGCTTCCATCATGTGAAAATGAGGCTTTGGATGTCCTTTTATAGTAAATTTTTGAAATTAACCTCGTGGGCACCAATTTTTGTGAGCTGGAATCAATGAAACTTTTCAAATAGGTTTGGCCCCAACAAACCCCAACCACCTAGGAATAGGTTGAGTTGGTTGACCTATTCTAGAATAGATCAACTTGGTTGACCTATTCTAGAATAGGTTGACCTGGTCGGCCTATTCCCCAAGGTGCCAAGATCTTAGGCTGATAACCCAACTTCCAAATCTGTAGGGATTCTAGGTGTAATGTGTATCAAGGATTGAAAATTTGAAGCTATATTTAGGAAAAATGGGGCCTAGAGAGAGGAGGATGCATAGAGATTAGATCCTACCTCAATCTATGAGAGAAAAAAAGGGAAATCTAGGAGGAAGTGTTAGGTCCCACCTCAATTTCACCTAGGAGAGAGACAAAGAGAGAAAGGGAAAGTGTGTGTTCTCAAAGTGTAATTGTGTAATGCAAAACATACTAAAGAGGAGCTAAAAGGTCATAAATTGAAGTGTGTCCAATATAAGATGGTACATTTATCCCTGACTTTAATGGTATATGGCACTACGTGCATATTGAAACTAAAGTAACAAAAGCATATATAGCTGAAAAGGAAATGGCTAAGTCCTCATGCATAATTCCTACAAGAAAACATTAGTAAGGTCACAACCTACAAAACCATAGGTTATTGATAATCAAAAACACCTAGGTCTTACTAGAGAAAGTTGATGAAGTTCGTGGGTAGCTATATGCCCGCTTGTTTCGGCTTGCTTTTTCAGAAAAAAAGGTGAAACATGGTATCATGTTTACCATGATGAACTGAATAAGAGAGATGAAGAAAATAAACCTTCAAATCCATTCAAGATGAATCCTAAATATTTTCAAAGGCACTTGGACAACAAGGTAACTGAATCATGATTCTGATGCCTATAATAGTGTGTGAATCGGAGCTACTGAGCTCAAGATATGATCAAAAGAGAGACATAATAAGCTAACATCCTAAACCAAAATTAGAAAGTAATCTGATTAATAGCACATATAAAGAAAGTTACCTTTGTAAGAGCTCATTTAGAACAATTTCTTGAAGGTGAACAAGAAGATGTTAGATAACTGAGAGGCAGGGGTGTATCAGTTAAGTCCAGTTATCCTACACTCCCAATTTACTCTTAGATATATAAAACCAATTTCAACAAATAAACTAAACAGGTGGGTAAAAATTATCTATGCCTTTTGATTCATTAACTGACTATCATATAAATCATCTAGTATATACCAATCAAACCATTTAATGTAATGTGTAAAGTAAAATAGAAAATCATCACATGCATACATATTTAACACTAGATTTTTAATGTGGAAACCCTGTAAGGGAAAAAACAACTTTGACTAGTACCTAAAATAATTGCACTCTTCTGAAGTGAGTTCAGTTAAGAGCCAACCCTATTAAAGGTTAAAAAACACATTGTAAGGTGTGACCTTGTTAGAGGATTTATCACTAACATTTCTCTGTGACCATATATTCACTTGGGTCAACAAGAAAATAATCAACATTCATTGAAGGTCATAAAGAAATAAATAAAGATTTTTAAGTCCCACTTAGTTAAGAGATTTTTTCTATAGCAATGGTTAGAATGCAACAATATATGATCTTATTCAAATGCAACTTCCTTTATAGATATTCAGATCTATTTTAAGCTCAATATACCTCTGGCCATTATAATATCCTTCAATTTTCTTTTATCCTCCAACTTTGTTATGCTCGGTTATCTCCTTTCTGATGATTGGTGTAGTCTGCAGAATTACTTGGTTCTTACTTCAACCTGTCTAACCAGCTTTGCATGGATACAATCTTCTCCTCATACAAATTATTCATTAGAATCTATTGTCTCCTTATATACACATGATAAACCATTTTCTTCTCAGCCATAGATTTTGCCTCTTAATCTCCATCATTGATTTTGCCTCTTTAACCTTCCTTGGAACTTGTGCCTTGAATATGTTTCAATATTCATCATTCGATCTTCCTTGAATATTTTCAACCATTGATCTTCATAACAAACTTTATCTTTATCCTCGGAATCATCCAAATTTGTCTAGCTCATCATCTTAAGTCGAGAATCACATGTTCCACAATATTTCTTTCACTCAGTCAATACGGTGATGTATCGGTGACTTCCTGCAATACCATGATGTATTAGTGACTTCCTGCTTGGTTAATATTGTACTTGGTATACACTACACTTTCTCGGTGTACACTATATCTACTCAATGTATACTAAGTTCTTCATTTACCAACCACATTAACTTGTACATTCTCGATCTTCAATACTTAATAGAATCATGCAATACAATCAAATCACTATCATACTATCATAGAATCATCAATAACTTACCCAATGAATACCATATTCATATCTTACTCATGCATTTCATCTTCATGTTAATATATCATTCCTTCACCATTATTACCTTCTTTAGATGTTTGCAACTATCATGATAGGTACAGTCAAAACTAGTTGACATCAATGGAAATATAATAACTGATCTAATGTCTCACATATACTTGAGTAGCTCAGTGATCATCTTCACATTCAACATTATGTTCTCCAAGTAGTTAATCAGTTGTAGTCTAATAGAAGAAAAAGAAAGATGCTGAGGAAAGAGGAACTCTCATTGATGTAGATGGAGATGCTTTGATTGGTAGTGATAGAGGGTGCAGAGCTAGAGAAGGTGTGTCTCGATGCTCGTTGCCTATTTCCATTCATTTTCCTTCTATTTTACTGCTCTAGGAATATTTTCTACATAGTCTAGGAGACTATTTCTACTTACTAGGTCAGGAATTTGACTTATTCCTAGGAAGTCAACCTATTCCTGGGAGGTCAACTTGTTCCTAAAGGAGTAAGTCAACCTCTTCCCAGAAATTCAACCTATTCCTAAGAAGTCGACATGTTCCCTAGATAGGTCAAACTACACAGTTTTGAGTAAAAAATTGTTATATGATTGTCAAGCACTGGTTTGACCCTTTCCATGTTACCATTGCAAGAGCTACCAGTGATGTGAGAGCATTATATGTCAAACATTATGATATACATTTGAGAAAACATAGGAGAGATAGACGCAATAGGTACACAGGTGATGAGAGACACCAAACTCTATTAGATAGCTCAACTTCCTCGCATCCAATTTCAAAGGGCTATTCTTTTAGCATTGATGGAGAGATGTGATGAGGATAGATGCTCATTCTATCTACCAGTTGGAGAGATGGTAGTCACACTAGAGGACATGTGTCGGATCCTACACTTCCTAGTTTGAGGACCGATGGTTAGACCTTAGGCCAACTATGCTCTAGAGGATATCAAGAGAGACTTTAATTACTGTATGGGTCTACCATACAAAGATAGAGAGAGACTCGATCAAGCAATCTTGAAGGGTATCTTATTAGGGAAGACTTCATTTCTTAGATGGCTCATACTTTGTACAGTGGCCACAATAGTGATGCCCAATACAAAGGGAACTATTTTTTGCACTCCTTTTACACATGTAGTTCATAACATGGAGAGAAAGTCTACAATGTATGCATGGGGATGGAGTGTTCTTGCACACCTCTATTATGAGCTTGGGAAGTTTTTCAGGTACCAGAGACACAACTTGACTATGTGCACACTCCTACAGGTATGGGCCTTTGAGCATCTGACATGCACATGGCCTATGGTATTTCCCATAGACATAGTAGTCGAGTTACTAAGAGTGTTGTAGAGGATAAAATATGGGTGGGGTCCTAGAATAATGGTTTGCACATAAAAGAGACCCCAAAAACCAATATTTTACACTTACATTTGAATTGTATTGATATGGAAAATAAATATGAATGACTAATGTTGAAATGAAGAGATAAAGGTACTTACCTTCGAAAAAGAACCTACTGAAAACCCTGTCAAACAGTCTCAGAAACTATTGATTTTTGTGATCTTAAGTCAAAACTGCGAGATCTACAAAGCCCAGAAATCTTTTCCAATTTTGAGGGAGGTAGAGTTTGACCCTCATAAAAGGTCAAATACTACATTTTTTGTTTGAAGGTCAATTTTGACTTTGTTTGCAGATCCCAGAAGTTCACCAAAAAGGGTATCCAAATCTGCTCTCAGATCCAAAATTCTGCACCTGTACTTGCAAGAAAAAGAGGGTTTTTGTTGTTTGTTTGAGGGGTTTGCCTTGGTCAAACCCCGGTTTGGAATTAACCTTAATATTGAAATTGAAATGGAGAATGCTAGCAAGTAGTAGAAGTAGATCTAACAATGAAGCCATGACATTCAATAGATATGCAAATTATATTTGAAATGTAATCAAGTATGTTAATATGAAAGCTTGAACATAACATCAATAAATGTAAATCAAAACTCCATGATTGTATGCTTGGAATCCACTTTGAGGGAAGGATGAATGGATCTTGAAGATGAAAAAAGGATCTTGAAGGAAGATCACGCCATCATGATGGCTAGATCTAGGGTTTGAATGATGAATCTTGAATGGTTGAACCAAATCCCTTCAATGGCTTGAATGCTTGAATCCTTGATCTTCAATGGAGAACTTGGATGGAGAAGAGGAATTGAATGCTTGAATGGATGCTTGCTTGAAAGGAATTTTTTCTTGATCACCTTGAGAAAATCTTGAGAGCTTGATCATGAAATTGCTTGAAGATGAGATGGAGAAAATGAGAGAGGAAGGCTTCCTTTTATAGTGATCTAGGGCACAATCCTCTAGAGGGAACACCTAGGGGAATTAAATTACATTTAGGCCTCAAACCTATAGGAATGGACCTAAATTAAATATAATTTCAGATTTTACCATTTTGGAGACCAAAATAGTGGACCTAGAAGTAGGAAAATAATTATTTCTGAAACCTGACAACCGGAGATCCCGGGACCTTGAAATTTGAACCCAGGGTCAAAGATGAGCTTGATCTTGACTAGGTCAGGGTCAAGGTCGAATTTGACCCCTTTAGGTTTACCTTGACCCCTTTAGGTTGAATTTGACCCCTTTAGGTCAAATTTTACCTTAAGGGCATAGATTTCAGGGTCTCAGTCAGAGTGAGAAACAAGAGGTCCCGGGGGTGCCGAAGACCTAGAAATGATGCCAGAATAGGGTAGAGTTCCATGGAGAGGCATAAAATCCTATGATGAACATGATGAATTCTAGGAGGACCTATTTGTAAGTCCTACCTAGAAAATAGAGCCATAGAAGAGGGAAATTAAGGAGAATCCTCGTGATCCTAACCCTAATTTCACCTAGAATGAAGGAATCAAGTGCAGAAAAGAAGTGGAAAGTGGGGAGAAAGTTAGATCAAAGAAAAGATCAATTCAAGGCATTTGACATGACCCAAAACCACTTACTCAGAGGGCTAAATGCTCTTAACATGGAAGTGCTTCCATTTTAATATGATACATTAAGCCCCCACTTTAGCAAGAGTATGGACTCAATGCAAACTCTTGGTAAAGGAGAAGAAAGAGGAGATCCAAGTGGATTCAAAATGAGATAAAATAACACTTAGTTAAGGATACAAGCCCCCAGACTAAGGATTCTAACTTGACATACATGCATGAGGGTGTCAAAAGAACAAGGGTTAGTACTAAACAACCCAAATCAATTAGCATAAGAAACCTTGCTAAGAAATATTTCTCATACTAATATCATATTTGGAAGGCTATCATAAAAGCATAAATGATTACATAAGAAAGATAAGAGCAACACTATAAATAACATAGCTTCATGATCCTATCCTACTAGCATGAAAGCAAAAAGAGAGAGAGGGAAAAGAGTGATTACCTTGCCTAGTAAGATGCCCACCTTACCGTGAATCACCCTGGAGGGAGAGCCCAACAGGTTCACCCATAAATTGTGCTTGCAATTGTAATGCGTCTTCTAATGAATTTTGGAATACCCATAGATCCACCTTCTTGTATCACTATGAATATGAAATGCGTGTCTCCTCAGGATTTAGAAACTTATGTGTGTTACCTTCGGAAGATTTAGCATATTGGAAATGCATGTCTTTTCAGGATTTAGCAACTTATGTGTGTTACATTCCAAGATTTAGCATATTTGAAATTGGAAATGCATGTCCCTTCAGGATTTAGCAACTTATGTGTGTTACCTTCAGAGGATTTAGCATATTGAAATTTTGAAAAATGTGTGTCTCCTCAGGATTTAACAACTTATGTGCATTACCATCAGAAGATTTAGCATATAAATGCATGTCTTTTTAGGATTTAGCAACTTATGTGTGTTACCTTCCAAGATTTAGCATGTAAAAATTTTAAAAAAATATAGTACAAGGGAGGCCCTATATATGCCCCCCTCCTTAATATGGAAAAAACATACTATTTTGACATGTTGAGGAAAGAAAAGAACAAGGATAAAGCCTTCTTCAGCATCAAGACAATATCCTCAATTAACACCCAGTCCAAGCCAAGAAGGTCACAACTCCTATGAGGCCATGGAATGGACGAATGTAAAGAGATATCATGCAAGAAGTGAAAAGAAAGTAACCCTTATGAGGGATAGCACACTGTTCAGTTTCCAAGGTGAGAGATATATCAACCATGGAAACCCAATGTCAAACAAAAAAATAGGTTGTGATCAAGGACATAGATCCTTAATGAAAACCAAAATTTTCATGTATGATTGGATATCACATAATAGATAAATACTTCTTACCCAAGGAAAGAGGTGAATCCTGAAAAGATAGAAGGAGATAGAATCCGTGCCCCCCAAGTGTAGGAACAAAGATGGAAGAGGATACCTACTTCACAATGCAAGAAGATATCATGTTTACAATAATGTACACCATATCCTTAGCGAGGGATATTAACCCCTACATCCAAGAATATAGATAATCATGAAAATAATATATCACTCATCGAAAAGGATCCTCAAAGAAAGAAATCTTATCACCAAGACCCCCACCAAAGAGGAGTGCTTTAGATAAAATATCATCTTTCAAAAGGAGAGAACAAAGATTCAATTATCAAGCCCCCTGCAAACAAGTGGAAGAGGAATCTTTGGAATGAAGGAAACAACTCTAACACCAAAGCAAGGGTGAGAGTTTATAAAGAACATAATTTGCAACATAGAGAAGTGACGACCTAGGAGAACAACTTCTCAAAAAAAAGGTTATCCATAGTCAAAACATCTATCAATATGATGAAATAATATTGCAATATAAACAAATACCACTAAGCTAAGGAAAGTGGTTCCCTAAACAAAGAGAGAGAAGAAAGAACCTTGCCCCCCAAGGATGAAAGGCAAGGGATACCTTTGTAAAACAAATGTCCTAGAAAAGATATATTGAATAATAGAAAAGAGAAATGGATGAAAAACTATCATAATACAAACCATTGAGATAAATGAAAGAATAACCAATTAAGCTCAAAGTAGGAATATAATGGATTCTAAAAGACAGGAATAAATATACATCTTGCCCCCCAGTATAGAGGAGAAAAGAAAGTGAGGGGTAAAATTATGAATAAATTTCAAAGGAGAAGTTTCTTTTTTTTTATCTTTATGGATTGGATAATATGGAGAAGGTACTTTGAAGAATCTTTGCACATCTACATCATGAACCATAGTTTGAACCTCAACATAAGCATGGGAACAACTAGGAATAGTATATGGAGAATTAGGAATCGGATTAGGAAAGATAGGATTAGGATTAGGAAGATTAGGAACACTACTAAAAGTGTAGGAAGTGATAAGAATGGAAGACACAACTAGAGGAACTCTTGGAACCATAGTTGGAAAAGGATTTGAAAAGATATAAGTAATACTATGGTAAGAAGGTTGTGAGGTAGGATCTTGATTTCCCATAAGATCAATAAGAGGAAGAGCATTAAGGGAATTCTTATCTTTCTGTGCTAATGCCTCATCACTAGAAGGAATCCTAAATTGAGGTGAAGGATTTATAATGTCATCTTCTTTCGAATAAGGGGAGTGTGTTCTAGAGAATATGTCATCCTTTTTTATAAAAAATTCTTCACAAGGAGGGGATAAATCAATGTATTTATCGAACGGTTCATCCCAAAAAGTAGAACTATCCACAATGGCTTCATGAGGAAGAGAGTAATCAACATCGAAATACAAAGGTTCATCCCAAATAGGAGGATTATCCACAATGGCTTCATGAGGAAGAGAGTAATCAACATCAAAATCCAAAGGTTCATCCCAAATAGGAGGATTATCCACAATGGTTTCATGAGGAAGAGAGTAATCAACATCTAAATCCAAAGGTTCATCCCAAATAGGAGGATTATCCACAATGGTTTCATGAGGAAGAGAGTAATCAATATCAAAATCCAAAGATTCATCCCAAATAGGAGGATTATCCACAATGGTTTCATGAGGAAGAGAGTAATCAACATCCAAATTCAAAGGTTCGTCCCAAATAGGAGGATTATCATCCCTATCCATAAAGCGCATTGTAGGAGTGCCATAAGTCATTGAAGCTTGATCCCTAAAGGGGAAAGAAGGTAAATTGTATTGTAAAATAGGCTCATATAAAAGAAAAATATTATGAGAAGAATTAACATCAATCCCTAACTCATCTTTGTAAAGTTCAATTGAAGAGGTTGTCGAGGAGGGTGAAATAGGAATAGGATCAATGAAGATCTCATTCAAACAATTTTCATCCTCACTTCCATGTACCTCATTAAGGTATCTATCATCTTGAACAACAAAAGCCTCATCAAAGTACTCAAAACAAGAATCATACATGTTGAATACTAAAAGAATGAAAATGTAAATGTTTTTGTATTTTTAAAGGAAATTTGCAATTTTTTTTTATTTTTGAAATGTAAATGCAAGAGCATAAAAGAGATATAACCCTAAGGAAAGAAAACAAATGATCTAACACTACAAAGAAAGATTTGTCTATCACGAGTTCACCAATATGTAGAGTTAATGTGAACACACAAGATAATACAAAGGGAGATCTAACACAATAGGACATCTAAATCCACAAAAGAAAAGGGGTAAGTATGTCGGGTTCACCAAAATGTAGAGGATAAAATATGGATGGGGTCCTAGAATAATGGTTTGCACATAAAAGAGACCCCAAAAACCAATATTTTACACTTACATTTGAATTGTATTGATATGGAAAGTAAATATGAATGACTAATGTTGAAATTAAGAGATAAAGGTACTTACCTCCGAAAAAGAACTTGCTGAAAACCCTGTCAAACAGTCTTAGAAACTGTTGATTTTTATGATTCTAAACCAAAACTGCGAGATCTACAAAACCCAAAAATCTTTTCCAATTTTGAGGGAGGTAGAGTTTGACCCTCATAAAAGGTCAAATACTACATTTTTTGTTTGAAGGTCGATTCTGACTTTGTTCATAGATCCTGGAAGTTTTCTGAAAAGGGTATCCAAATCTGCTCTCAGATTTGAAATTTCGCACCTGTACCTGCAAGAAAAAGAGGGTTTTTGTTGTTTGTTTTATGGGTTTGCCTTGGTCAAACCCTGGTTTGGAATTAACCTTAATATTAAAATTGAAATGGAGAATGCTAGCAAGTAGTAGAAGTAGATCTAACAATGAAGCTATGACATTCAATAGATATGCAAATTGTATTTGAAATGTAATCAAGTATGTTAATATGAAGGCTTGAACATAACATCAATAAATGTAAATCAAACCTCCATGATTGTATGCTTAGAATCCACTTTGAGGGAAGGATGAATGGATCTTGAAGATGAACAAAGGATCTTGAAGGAAGATTACACCATCATGATGGCTAGATCTAGGGTTTGAATGATGAATCTTGAATGCTTGAACCAAATCCCTTCAATGGCTTGAATGCTTGAATCCTTGATCTTCAATGGAGAACTTGGATGGAGAAGAGGACTTGAATGCTTGAATGGATTCTTTCTTGAAAGGAATTCTTTCTTAATCACCTTGATAAAATCTTGAGAGCTTGATCATGAAATTGCTTGAAGATGAGATGGAGAAAATGAGAGAGGAAGGCTTCCTTTTATAGTGATCTAGGGCACAAACCTCTAGAGGGGCCACCTAGGGGAATTAAATTCCAATTAGGCCTCAAACCTATAGGAATGGACCTAAATTAAATATAATTTAAGAGTTTACCATTTCAGAGACCAAAACAGTAGACCCGGAAGTGGGAAAACAATTATTTTCGAAACCCGACAACCGGAGATCCCAGGACCTTGAAATTTGAACCCAGGGTCAAAGATGAGCTTGATCTTGACTAGGTCAAGGTCAAGGTTGAATTTGACCCCTTTAGGTTGACCTTGAACCCTTTAGGTCGAATTTGACCTTAAGGGCATATATTTCAAGGTCTCAGTCATAGTGAGAAATAGGAGGTCCCGGGGGTGCCCGAAGACCTAGAAATGATGCCAGAACAGGGTAGAGTGCCACAGAGAGGCAAAAAATCCTATGATGAACATGATGAAGTCTAGGAGGACCTATTTTTAAGTCCTACCTAGAAAATAGATCCATAGAAGAGGGAAATTAAGGAGAATCCTCGTGATCCTAACCCTAATTTCACCTAGAATTAAGGAATCAAGTGCATAAAAGAAGTGGAAAGCAGGGAGAAAGCCAGATCAAAGAAAAGATCAATTCAAGGCATTAAACATGACCCAAAATTACTTACTCAGAGGGCTAAACACTCTTAACATGGAAGTGCTTCCATTTTAAGATGATACAAGTGTTTGCATATTTATTGGATTTCTCTTGATAGTTTGGAGACACTCTTTATTGGAGGTTTAGACTAGACTGGATTATAGGTACAAACATTATATGGAGGCCCTAAAATCACATGATAGTATGGAAAAACACATTAGTATAGCTAAGATAGATGCAAAGATTGAGGCTTCTAGAGGGAAGGCATGATTATATAGTGATGCCCTACTATTATGAGTGAGTGATGAGATAGTTCGGTCTTCAACAAGGTCCACCAGCACAGGTGCCTATGTACACTCATGATAGAAGATACATGTAGAGGCTATGGGCTATAGCTTGACTAACCATTGATGACATAAATATGATCAAAACTAAGGTTTGAGATAATGTCAAGGTCCCACCTATAGTCAAGGACACAAGGGTATCACAAGACTACTTATGATACATCAGTTTTTAAGGACACAAGACCTGTGTTCCTAGATGACTATCTACCTGGAGATCCAGGCCCTTATTTTAGGTCTTTGTGTAGAGAGGAGGATGATGATGAAGAGGAGGAGGAGGAGGATGAGGATCTAGTGCTAGGAGGAGAGGCCATGGAGGTAGAGGGAGGAGATGATGCATCAACGAATGAGGCATCACCATCCCTTGTGGCAGCAAGGCCCCTACAGTCTCAATCAATACATACTACAATAGAGATTCCCCCACCTTAGACCAAGAAGAGAGAGTGAGGAGAATCTAGCTAGGCCCCTCGCATGACACCCCTTTGGAATACTGAACCTATCTTCTACGAGGAAGATCCAGGTATGATTAAAATTAAATTAAGTGCAAAAATTTCATATTAAAAATATATTATAAATGACAAATGAAACATGTGACATGCATCTAGCATGAAGGAGTGGAGATCCTTCGTGAGAGATGTCCTAGTGGGCATGGCCCTATCATCCCATATTCCTTCCACATCACAAATCTATTTTTAGGGGGTACAAGATCCTGGGAGACATGGAGATATCTTCATGCCTGTAGCAGTGGAGATACCATTGTAGGTAGAGAGAGTGGAGAGGCTAGAGCGTGAGCAGCAATGTTGATATCATAGATGATTAGAGAGGAGCTCATCATAGAGCCACACCTATGCTTAGACCATACATAGAGATGCACTATTATCACACCCTAGATTCAAGAGATCCAATTATCAACGTCCTATGGAGGATGCTTGATGCACTACTTTGATACCGGGCACATTTTTCTTAGTGCCTTCTTTGTATACTGAAATAGTTATATATATATATATATATATATGAGATGGACATATATGTTTTGCTATCTCTTTTTATTGTTTCCATGATTAATCTATGATTAATAAAATAAGAAAATAAAGGAAAGAAACATGAATTGATGATAAAAATATGCACTCACACTTTAAATTATAACCTTTGAAACATTATACACCACTTCAGGAAAACTAAAACAAATACTCAAAAAGGAAAAGGTAAGCACATTTACATAATGAAATATTACACATAATAATGTCATAAATGCATAATATTAATAGGTTCTTTGAGAGGCACACCATTCATATCAAAAATCTTATATGCTTCAGAGCCATACACTTCCATGACAATGTAAGGACCTATGCAATTAGGGATAAAATTCCCTTTTTCACTAGGTGGAGCATTCACATTTCTCTAATTTTCATAAAGGGCTAAGTCACCTATGAAAAAGGAACGTTTAATCACTTTACCATTGAATATTTTTTTGATATATTTTTGATAGGCCATAATATGTTCTAAAGCATTAATATGTTGTTCATCTAACATCTCAAGTTCTTGTAAACATTGCTCTCTAAAAGTATCCTTATCAATTATTCCCTTGAAGGAAACCCTTAAAGAAGGAATCTCTAACTCTAATGGTATAACTATGTCAGTTCCATAAACCAAATCATAAGGTGATGTTCCAATTGCAATATGAACACTTGTTCTATAAGCCCATAATGAATAGATCAATTGTGTATGCCAATCCTTAGCATGTTTATCAAAGTCTTCTAAAGGATTTGTTCAATTACCTTATTAGAAGCTTCATCCTATCCATTAGATTAAGGAAAATAAGGGGTAGAGAATCGTTGATGTATATGATATTTCTCCAAGAAAGATTTCACTTCTTTGTTCTTAAATTTAGTTTCATTATTAGAAATGATCACCATGGGAATACCAAATTGAGCAATAATATTTTGAAGAATAAAATCACAAATAACTTATGTTGTAGTTGAAAAGAGAGGCACAACTTCAACTCACTTAGTAAAGTAGTCAGTGGCTTTAAGGATATAGGTGTGTCCTTGAGAAGAAGGGGGAGAAGTATTTCCAATGAGATCTAAACCCCAAACACTAAAGGGCCAAGAAGGAACTTATGAGAGCAACACATAAGGAGCATGGATCAATTTTTTATGATGCTAACACTAAGGACTCTTCTTGACAAAGGAAAAGGAATCTTGTTCCATAGCTTTCTAATAGTATCCCATGTGAAGGAGCTTGTTGACTAATGATTTTCCATCGAAATGTCCTCAATAAGATCTAGCATGAGCCTCTTGTAATGCCACAAGTATTTCACTCTTACCAAGGCATCTAAGAAAAATATCATCATAAGATCATTTATATAGAACATCCACCAGAATTATATAACAGGATATGAGCTTGCACATTCTATTTCTATTATTTCTAGTTGTTGATCCATGCAAGGAACCATATTTTAGGTCATAGTAGATATGCAAATACCATTCATCAAGATCCATATGTAAATAAGTCACATCTAACAAAGGATCCTCGGAGATAGTAAGACTAGTCAAAGCTTGAATGGTAAACTGAAAATCCATCACTTCGTCATCTAAAGAGATCAAAGATGTTGCACTAGCCATAGCATCAGCATGCCTATCATCTTCCCTAGGTAATGTCTAAATGAAATGAGAATGAAAATTTTAAAGAAAGTTTATAGCAAGATCATGATACTTAGTGAATTTTTCATTCTTCATTTCATAAGTTCCATTGATCTGTTGCACAATCAATTGTGAGTCTCCAAATATTTTAACATGTTTAATTTGTAAAGACAAAGCTATTCTGAATCCTGCAAAGCTACTCTAAATCCTGTGATTAAGGCTTCATACTTGGCTATGTTATTGGTAGAAGAGAAATTAAGTTTATAGGACAAGGGAATAGGTTTCCTAAACAAGAGTATTAATATAACACCCACACCAAATCTAGTCTAACATCTAGATCCATCAAAGTACAATTCCCAGGTGTCATCTATTTTAATAGGTTAAAAATAAACTCATTAGGGAATTCTATGGGTTCTGACATAGATTGAAATGAAGGAGCCTCAGCTAGATGATCAGTTAAGGTTTTCCCTTAAATAGATTTGTGAGAGATAAAATTCAATCACATTTAGTTAGGAGCATGACCCATTTAGCATGACATCCCTGTTAGATTAGGTGAAATACTAATCTCCCAAGAACACCTGCATGCATAACCCTGTCACATGGAAGAAGCAAAGAACAGAAGCAAGAAAAATCTATGGAGGCCAAAAAGCCAGAGACATCTTATGGACATGCAAAGAGAAATTTCTATTATGATCCAATAAGTGAATTAAAGAAATACAAAGAGGGAATCCTTATAAAAGGATACCAAAACCCTAAAGGTATAAAAACCCTAAAGAATAATGAGATGCCTAAGTCTAACTTAAGTGTAGAGAATAATAGACTAATAATTAAATAAATTAATTATTAGCTATAATATGACAACTCTAACAATCCCGATAGCTCAATTTTAAAAAAGAGATGCTTCAAAGGATCAAATTTCACATACACATTAATTTTTGCATTAAGGAGATAATGTCCAATTTTTTGACAAGAAAAACTAAGGAAAGGCATTGTTTTTCAATTGTAGCATAACATGTCTCATAATCAATCAAGGTTTGACTTATATAATACAGTGGACATTCTTTACCATCTTTATCATGCTAAGCCAAGACAACACTCAATGCTTTCAAAGAAGCAAAAGTGTAAAGAAAGAATGGATTATTAGATTGAGCCAGTTGTAAAACATGAGGATTAGCAAGATAAGCCTTGAATCATTCGAATGACAACTTACAATTTGCATTCCAAGAGAAAGTGGTATCCTTCTTTAGTAAGGAGGTAAAAGGGATAGTATGATCCACTAAGTGAGAGACAAATCTACAAATAGCTTGTATCTTCCCTTGTAAGCTACTAAGTTGTGAGATATTTTAGGGATGAGGCATTTTAACAATAACATCAATCTTTATAGTATCAACCTCGATGTGTTGATTAGAAATAATAAATCCAAGGATCTTTCCATTATCAAACCCAAAGGCACACTTTTGTAGATTTAATCGCATTTTGTATTTGTGTATCCTTTCAAAGATTAACCTAACTGTGAGAACATGCTCATCTCTCTACACATATTTAGCCAAAATATCATCCACATAATCTTCAAGGGTCTTGTGAATGTAATCAAGGAAGATCAATGTCAAAGCACATTGATATGTAGCACCCACATTCCTTAACCCAAAAGGCATGATAACCCAACAAAAGCCTCCCCAAGGAGTAATGAAAGTGGTATGATATTGGTCATAAGGAGGAATAAATATCTAATTATATCCTACAAACCCATCCATAAAGGATAGTAATGTGTGTCCTATTGTAGAATCTACAATCATATCAATGTTGGGAAGGGGAAAATCATCCTTCAAAGAAGCCTTATTTAAATCATGAAAATCAATGCACATCGTTATCTTATTTTCACCCTTTGAAATAGCTACATTGTTAGAAATCAAAGGTGAATAATCTATTAGACTTATAAAACTAATATCTAAGAGCTTCTCTATCTCAGCCTTGACAAGAAGAGCTATGCTAGGATTCATTTTATGAATATTTTGTTTCACTAGCTTAGCATTAGGTACAAGAACAAAATTACGAGTGACGATCTTAGGATCAATGCTAGGAATGTCTGAATATACCAAAGAAAAAATATCTGAAAATTCAAGGAGAAGGTTAGTAAGTTTCTTAAGCTCATCTTCATCTAGACACTTTCCAATCTTGATATCTTTTTTTTAAGATCTTTAGCATAAGTTTGTGCATCTATTGTATCTATGATTAAAATATTGGTTTTCTTTTCATTCTCTAGAGGGGGAAAAGGATCAAGATATTGTTTGGATTCACTATCTTCCCCAAAACATCCATTAGTGTTTAGACAATAAGGCTTTCTTTTATTAATGATGAAAAGAAGGAAAATCTTCATATTCCCCCAAGAATTTTGAGATAGCATCATCAGAGGAAAAGATATATAAAGATGGCCTTTGGTCAAATGCAAGAAGGTGGGGGTTATTCAATTTCCAAGGTCCACTACAATTGTGATTAACATTCAAAAAGAAGAAAGGTTTCTTATCTGGGTTAAATCCTAAACCATAGCTATGTTCACAACCCTCATTCATTAAATAAGTGTGTATTCCTTGCTCAGACTTTCCACAACCTTGACCATTAAAACCATGTTTAGCGAGCCAATGATATCCAGGAGCCTAATGAGAAGCCATATTAGACAAGTTTAAGGGAGCTTCATAGGTCTCTATGTCAAAGCAATTGGGCTTAATAGTTTCAATGGTTTCATTGGTTGAAGCAGCCACAAAGTTATTGCTTAATTTCCTCATAAGAGGAATGGGAATAATTTTCTCACTTTTTAGAGTTTTCGGGGGTTTCATGAAGGAAATGTTAGAAACCTGATACTCTCTAATAAAAGTAGGAGTAAAATCTTAAGGGCCCCAATCATCCTCATAAAAGGTAGAAGATATAGGTTCCTCATTTCTTTAAGTTTCTTCTTTAGTTTTTTGTTTTTCTTCACTAGGTCTAGGATATTTAATTGACTCAATGTTTAAGCAATTATTAGGCTTATTATCTACATGAAGAGTGTACATCACATTATTAAAAATAAATTTAACCTTGTGATGAAGCATAGAGGGTATAGCATGCATGTTATGCAACCATGGTCTTCCCAACAAAATATTGTAATTAAGGGGTCCTGGCATCACATGAATTGGAGTATCTATAATAACCAATCCAACTTTAATAGGTAAAGTTAAGATTCCCAAGGTCTTCTTAGAAATGTTATCAAAGCCATGAATAGGACTGTTATCAGGATTAATAGTGGTCATATCAACCTTAATAGATTTTAACATATCTAGATTACACACATTCAAACCTGACCCGTTGTCAATCAAAGTCCTTCGAATAAGATTTCCATTAATGATAATAGAAACCATAAGAGCATCATACATGTTTTGCACTTCCTTAGGAGGCAAGTCATCTTGAGTAAACACAATTTGAGGAGGAGTAGACACCGCGTGCATACACTCCAAGAAGGAATTGATGTCATCTTGGTTAGGTGGTGGGATAAGAAGAGTAGACAAAGCTTTTTGTAAATCCCTGTGATAAGTGGGAGAGGTTTGAAGAAGCTCCCATAGGGAGATCTTTGCAAGAGTAGCACATAAATTCTCAATTAGATCATACTCCTTACCTAAGGAACTAGGAAATTGAGGTGCTTGGGGAAGCATAGGTTGAGAGGGAAGGGGAGAAGTAGGAACAACTAGAATGGTGGGTTGAGGATTATTTTGTGTTCGATAGATATGCACTATGTGTGTGAAAATGTGTGGTCTAAGCTAACACAAAACTTCAATGAATCATTGGATAGTTAATCTAAACAATTGAAAGCACATTAATCTAATTTAAGACTAACTAAGGTGACTCATTGCCTTCTAGTAGATCCAAGTATAAGCTTTATCTCAAGTCATTGTAAACTCAGTGACAACAACACAATATAAATGAAGGATTTTGAATGCTACTATATGGGAATGCAAGATTAATCTAATTAGATGCAAATGCAAGATTAGTCTAATTAGATACAAATGCAAGATTAATCTAATTAGCTAAGAGTTAATCCAATTTAAAAAAAATGAAGTGTTCCTATCTTAGTTTTGGAGATTGTTTTGGAGAATCGATTAACTCCAAAGGTGCATCAGTCATTGTGGAAACTTCCAAATCAACCAGTAAGTCAACTAGACTAACTTGTGGGAACTTCAAAAATAACTTGCAAGTCAATTGGACTGGTTTTCTAGTTAAGTAACTTGTTTCCAAAATGTGATTTGGTTAGCTAAAGAGTTTCCAAAATCACATCCAGTTAACTAAAGGATGATGATATAAATACATTTTTAGAATTTATTAAAATATTTAATGCATTTTCCTCAAAATGTGATGATATAATTAATTTAATTTCATTTGTATGATTAATTGATAATCGTTTATTTTTTTAATCAATATTTTAGAATATTAATTAAATAAATGATATAGGGTTGATTTAATTGCCAATAACCTTAAGGCTTTAGGAATTAAGTAATTAAATGAGATCAAGTACAATAATCAAATGGGATATAGGTTAGATCAAATTGATTGAATTGAATTCCCTTAGGTTAAGACTTAGGAAATTTGATCAAAATTAGTGTTTTCTTGATGAATAGTCGAGATCAGGAGCTTATGGTTTTGGTGACCATTTTTAGCTGATTGCATTTGCCCCTCTTTGAATTAATGTGTGATCAGTGCATTGATTCAAAGAATAGTTAGCGATTGAGACTGAGAATAGTTTTATGTAAAGCAATGAAACTACCCTCAAGTCGGTTGATTCAAAAGATGTCGATTCTGAACTTGATTGGACAAGAACCGATAGGAAGACTAGAATGTTTAGTTTGATGTGGTGCGATGAAACTGAGCACCTTTCTAATTTGATGATGACAACTAACCAATTTTATGTGAAGTGATGAAATTGATTGATGTGAAAAATAACTCTTAAACCTTTGGTTTGGTTTGAATGAATAACTAGTTTGATGTGAAGCGATGAAACTGATTATCATTAAGAGATTGATAGCATCATTGACTTGATTTAATGCAATGAAGCCAATTTGGTTGACTAGGACAATATCAGCTTGATGTGAAGTGCTGAAACTAATATACCCCTAGAGATTTGATGATGGTGAAGAATCTCAACTTGATGTCATGCGATGAAGCTAAGATGCCCCTAACAATGAGGTCTTGTTTGATTTGTTGTTTTGATTTCTTGATTAAGGATTCTCAACATTTGATGATGTGATCACTAAATGATTGATGTTATGATCATGCCCCCTCGGGAGTGAAATAAAAATATGGCTTGGTGCCCTAGCGATCAAAAGTAATTTTGATTGATAAAATGATGTAAGAAAAGGTTGATCTGATTTGGATGAGGTTGTAAGTCACATTTTGTACTGGTATGAGGTCTGGTTGACCAAGTTTGACAAAAATTTGGGTAAGGGTTGACCAAAATTTTGGTGCATTGATTACATGAGGAGAGAGAAAGTGCACTAATTTGAATAACAAAGGATTGATTGTGCAAGCAGTCAACTACAATTAGGGAAAAAAGTTAGACTACAATTTTGATAGATTAAATGATCCCAGATTTTGATTCTGATCCCAAAAATTGAATTAGGATGATCAAATTAGCTAGGGATGTGATTTTCACGTCAATCGAAGCAAGTTGAAAAATAGGTCAAAAACCTATATAAGGGCCAAAAGGGTCATTTCAATTCATTTTTATATCCTCAAGTTTGAAATTTCAAAATCTTCTCTGAGCGAAAATGGTGGTTCCAGTAGAGACGCATCTATTCGAGAGGCAATAGATGCACAACCGGCCAAGGAACTATGGACTAGCGGCAAGTCATCAAAATTAGCTCTTGTTTGAGTAATTTTTCTCTATTTTTATGCACATTTTTAGGTGCTTAGTGTTGGTTGTATTCTCTATTTTTTGAAGTTGTCCCTTCAAAATTTTGATTTTTGAGGTCTTCTCTGTGTTTCATGAATTGGTCTCCTGCTTTTTTCCATCCTAGAGCTCAAAATTGTTTAGAAATGTGAAAAACCCTAAGTGCTAGGTTTGAATGCCTTTGAAAATTCAAAAAAGCCCTAAAAATGTTTATCCAAGTCTGTTAGGCTGTTACTTTTTGAATCACTTAAATGGGCCCTTTAGGCATATGCGCTTTCTATCTCCGGTTAGTCGCTTAGTCTCGTAATAATTTCAGCATATTTCTTCTAGTCTAGCGATTACCTAAAACCCCTTTTCACAGAGTCTCCTTAGGATGAAAGAATATTCCCTTTCTTT
Organism: Chamaecyparis obtusa; assembly: GCA_027943335.1. Classification (NCBI taxonomy): domain Eukaryota; kingdom Viridiplantae; phylum Streptophyta; class Pinopsida; order Cupressales; family Cupressaceae; genus Chamaecyparis; species Chamaecyparis obtusa. Next base: position 915,497 of record BSBK01000891.1, on the reverse strand, counting down.
AAACGACTCAGTGATTGCCTTCAGTCGCCAAGTTTCCAAATGTGCATTGTGAGATCTAGCAACTACAAAGGTAAATATTTGCAAAAGCAACTATAGTCACCCAGTCTCTAGATCAAAATACTTTCAGTTGGGCAATCTCTAAATGAAATAATGAAGTGATATAATATTCAACAATTATGAGGCTCCTCTTTGGTTGCTAAGTCTCCAAATGAAATGTGGTGATCTATTTTCCTTTGGTCTCTAGGTCTCCAAATTCTCAAGTTGTTAGTCCTTTTATTTAGTGACCCAATGATTTTAGTGGTCCCAGGTTCTCCTGATTCTGGTAGTTATGTTCCAAGAATTCAGCGATTCAGCGACACAGTTATCTCTAAGTTCATGATGCAGCGATTAAGTCATAAAATGTATAGTGGCTTAGCGAGGATCGTAGGATGAAAGATTGATCAACGATTGATGTTTAATCTCATTATCTAACCGAGGTTAAATAGATCTTCTGGCAATTGGAGAATAATGGTTTTCGCGCAGTCTCCAAATCTAACCTGAGTTAAGGAAAATGTTTAGCGACTGGGAGATGTCTTTAGTCATGAGGTCACCAGTCGATGGTGAGTTAAGGAAAAGGTTAGCAAAGAATAATTTCCAGCCGTTAATGCAATTTTGATCGGGTGGTAGTCGTGTGATCTCCTAATCAAATCATGATTTAGAAAGGGTTCAGCAACTTTGAGATTTTCTTTGTCACCCAATCCCTGGATCAAACCCAAGTTAAGAAAGTTACTCAATGACTGGGAGATGTCTTTAGTCGCGCAATTTCCAAGTGGTGAAAAGTTAAGTGTTGACTGAGGATGAAAAGTTAAAAAAATATCAGGATCTGATTGCTGGATTTTGTGACATGTCCTTCCCTGATTGATTGATAAGGTAAGTAAAGTAATAAGAAATAAATAGACCAGACTATAGTCACTGAATCTCTAGAAGAAATAAATCAAAAAAATTTTAACCTTTAGTTGCTGAATCTCCAGATGGGAAAATCGAATAGTCTCTAGAAAATGTTTAAAAAGTCAATAGGCTTTAACGATTAGGAGATTCACTATAGTCGCCAGGTCTCCTAATGAAAAATGAGAAGTTAATGAGACTTAGGAAAGATGGTTGTTGCCAGGTCTTGAGAAGAAATTAATAAGAGATAAATTTTGTAGCGACTGAGAGATTGACTATAGTCGCCAAGTCTCAGAATGAAAAATTAAAAGGTCACTCAATCTCGAGATAAGTTCATCAAAGGTTAAAACATTCAGCGAATGCAATTTCTCACTATAGTTGCTAGGTCTCAAGATAAATAAAATCATTCAATGACTAATTTTTTCCCTTTAGTCGCAAGATCTCTGAAACTATTTAAAAAGTGCCAAATCTTTCAGCAATTGTGAGGAACTGTTCAATCGCTAGGTCGCCAAAAAATTAAATCTTGATTACCTGTCATTTTCTTAGCTTACAGCTAGTGAATTAAGTTCAGAGCGTGCCAAGTAATGGTGGAAGTGACATGATTTCCATCTTTTGAGTCTCAAATAGGACACTGCATTCAATTCTTCAGAATAAATATAGTTAGCTATCACTCATTCTGAATTATGAAAGCATTCTAAAGAGAAAAGGCGATAAGATTACAAGAATTCTTGAGATTTCCAGAGTGTATTCAAGGTTTAGTAAGTTCAAAAAATTTCAAAAGGATTTGAATTCTCAGTGAAAATGAGTCAAGCAAAAACCACTGAAGCTTCTACCAGCAAGGGTGCCAAGGAGAAAGCTAAGGAGAGTTTTTTAGATGAATTCCTTACCTTGTTGTCTGGGTTGTCACAGAACAAGAAGGTTAGTGACGAATGCTTCATTGATGATCTTTCATATGTAGAGATGCTAAAACTCCTGGTGTCACCAAAATGTGTTTATTCCGATATGTTTACAAGAATTCTGATAGCCCAGTCCCCATCTCAAACCCTTGGACTTCAGGGTTAGCTAAATTAATTGTTCCAAATGTCTTCATAGACATAGACTTGTTAATTATATTGGCTCATAGATATGACCCCCTATCTAAGACAATTAGGAAGGAAGATGGTTCACCTCTGGTTACACTAGATAGAAATTCTTTCGTGAGGGCCTTCAGCATTCAAGTTTCTATGGCTACAGAAATCAACCTATAGGCTCAAGCTAACAAATACATTAGAGAGTCTATCCTAGTGTCCAAATAAATTCAGAATCATGTTCCCTGAGGGAATAGGAACTACATTACAATAGTGGTTGGGTCAACCCCATTCTTTTACAAAGACCTTTGTTTCTACATAAAATACATTGCATATGGATTATGCAGAGTCTTAGGGGTTGATGGAGGGGTAGAAAGGATCACTTCTAATCTCTTGATGATGGTGTTAGATACACAGAGCCCTCATGTGACCAAGGGGTATGATTACATTGGTTATATCATCAACAAAATGCATGAAGGATTAGAGTTAGTGAAAAATTGTGAGCAAAGCTCTACACCACCAAGGTTTATGCATTATTCCCTCTTAATGCACCTTATTCTATTTTTCAACTATGATATCATGAACATGCAAGGCCTTAGGCCACAAATGAGGTGGAAAGGATAGCCAAATCCAATACAATTTTGGATTAGGGCTTGGAGTCATACTGCCCCGGATTCTGATTTTTGTGCATTCCAAAATTGGATGGTGCAACCTATTCTCCTCAGTTTAGGTTTGAATCTCTCTAGGTTACCAACAAAGGCCCTAAAGTTAATAAGACCCCAAAAATTTGTTGATAAATGGACCAAAGGTCACAATTGGGGATATTTTTATTATGAGAAGACATATACTTTCATCAGAGTCTATGGGTGCCCCCAGCCACCCCACATTCTACCATTCTTTGTTCCACCTAGAATTTCATTTTTAGAATTCATCTGGAAGCTCATGTTGACTGATAAAGAGCACTTGGCCCCTCACAGGAAGGGAACATTCACTCCAAGGCACTTTAGAGTGCATAATTTCACAATAGGAAAGAATGCTTTCAGTTAGTTGAATGATTGGTTAGGGTAGTTTAAGATGCACATTGTTGTATATAGATATGTTGACTCAGAGGATTTTATTGTCTTGGCTAGGAAGTATTATACCCCTATCATTCCAATCAACAAGAGGCATGAGGAATGTTCTGAAGAGGATTGTATAAGAAATATTGTAGAGGATGATGAAATAGTAAAAAAATCCCAACAACTCAATGAGTTGTTTTCCATGGAGAAGAAAATGAAGAGAAAGGGTTTGAATTTTGGAGGATTCTTCCCTACACTCCCCTATCTCTGAAGATTAGAGTAGATGATGGAAAATTTTAATACTTTTCTGAGATCTCTTGAAGACCAAATTGGTGATAAAGAGGGGAGAAAGAGAGATACTTTGAATCAGATTGTGAAGAAGATAGTGATGGTGGTTATCCAGTGTATAGCCGCCCTACTATGGAGCAACCATTGATTGAAGAACATGGGGCAGAGGAAAATAAAATTGTTGATCTGACAAAGTTGCAAAGTTCTCAAGATACAAATGAGCCTCCATCAAAAAAGCAAAAGTTTCTTATCGAAGAGCCTTCCCAAGTGAGAACTGTGGAGAAGAAAAAAGATAGAGTGGGAGCCCTCTTTACTGGAACAAGGGTTCATGACCACCAGCTAAGGAAGAAAATAAGAGAAGAGAAGAGAAAGCAAAAGGTGGTGGCCAAAGATATAGAGTTTCCCTTGGCCCTTTGCCAAGATGAAAGGATGTTGGAACATGGTGCATTCTTGAAGGATGATGATTTCATCAAGTCAAATGAATTCAAGAGCTTCTTATTGTGGCATAAGCAACAATAGGTTGCATCAACTATCCAGATTACAGAAGAAGGTTAGGTACCTGATGAGGCAGTTCAAGCTTTGAAAAATTATGACCCTAAATCTGAGACTATCACCCCAGAGGAAGCTAGAAAATTGGTAAAGGCTAGCAACATGTTACTTTTGCCTAGGTGGGACTTAGCCTCGGCCTTCATCATTGATCAAATAAGAAGGTAGGATGACATAACTTTGTCTTCAGAGACACAAGTGGGGGAAATTATCAAAGGATTTGGGTGTAGCCCAAAAAGTCAAGCATTAGCTATCTAGAGCTTATACCCCAAAGATCAAAAGCCATCAATTTTGAATGTTAAAGAACAGATGGATGGTGATAAAGTTGTGTGGTCAATCCACAATATAGGGGATTTGGAAATATCTCAAGTACTTACTCATTTTGCAAGGCTAAATGAGGATAAAACTAAGCAGTTATCAGAGAGATATGGTACCCTTTTAAATGATTACAGTGCACTTGTGAAAGACAGGGATGTGCACATAATGAAAGAGAAGGCATTATAAAAACTTGTAGAAGATTTAACTCAACAAATATTGAACATGCCTGTAGTTACCCCTGGACCACCAGAACAACCTGCATTGCCAGAGAAAAAAGATATAGATGAAGAGGAGGTTGTTGTAAACATAGAAAAGATGAGACTAGAAAGGAATGAGGCTATCTTACAAGCCCTATTGAATGTTTTGCAGCATATGATTAATGTATTAAAGGATAAGGTAGATTTGGTTTTTATTGCCTACAATAAATTACCTGAGTTCCAGGTGGAGGTGAACAGTTTTGTCATAGTTTTAAATGCTTATTATACAACTTGGTCAGTAAGGGCACCACTTTCTGAAAGATTGGCAGTTGTGCAATCTTTGAGGGCAGATATTCCAGAGATTGTCTTGCAGGTGGGTGAAGAGACAAATTGAATTAAGGCCATTTTTCCATTATTCAAAGGAAAAGAAAATCAGATTGAGGCCAAGATAGCTATGTTCAACTCAGATTTCAATAGGTTTATTCCCTTAATTAAGGGTGAATATGGTGTAATAAAGAATTTGGATTAGTGGAGATTAGATTTTGATCTCCTATTGCCTAAGAAAGAGGCATTTATTAATGAGAAAAATGAATTAGATATGGAAAGGTTTAATGCCACTCTGGATGAAGCCATAAAAGATGAGATGGAATTCACCAAATTCATAAATAGATGTCAAGCTAATAACAAATGCCAAATGGGAAAGGAAAAAGGCACAACTACAGTATTTTCAAAACTTTAAATGGCTAACAGAGGAGAAGGTGATTGCATGGGATGAGCTCACAAGGCCCAAGAATATAAAATTTGCTATAATTGACTTCGATATCTTGGATGATGAATGAGGAAAACACCTAGAATACCTGACACCTGACCTCAGAGCACAGGGATGATAAGCTATCAATTAAGAATGGTGTAAGTTAGCCAAGATGGAAATCACCATATCTTGCAATAACTCAACGAAGCTATCATGAATACCTACAGACAAAGGTGTCAGTTATCAATGAGCAAAGAGCAAAACAATCCAAAAGTTTTTTGTCTTTCCACCACCTAAGGGCATTTCTTGTAATTTTTCTTTTATGCTTTCTAGGTTTAGGGCTCTAACCATCTGAATCTTATTGCATCCTCATTCATAAGAGGATTCCAAGATGGTTGAGCTATATATACAAGTTGTAATCTCATTTTGATTATTCTGGTTGAAAGATAATAGAAAAATTGAATACAATTGCTATAGAGTAGAATTCTAAATTTTGTGTCTAAGCTTTTGAGCATGAGATTTTTAATGTAATTGATAGGCCTATTTCAATACAAATACAGTGCAGTTTCTATCTTATATTATTGTTGTCTCTTTGCTTTTTATGTTTTACTCTTGTATGTTTTATTTGTAAAGCATCTAAAATATACCAGTTGTTAAGAAACTTGTTCAATTGATTGTGATTTTCTTTCAAGGAAAGAATTAAAATCCTCATTTTCGATTCTAGAGAGTAAACATATTTGTAGAGATTTTGATAATAGTAATATTGGATTGACAGAATAGTTTGTAAGGCATTCTATTCAAATCGCATATAGTTTGTAAGGCATTCTATTGTATTTCTTTTAAGATAGCCCTATGGATTTACATTGAGATTCTCTTTGCCCATTGGATTAGGCACTGGTTTAGTATTTGTCCTTACAAGTTATCTTTCAAAGTCTTTAAAATACTAAAATTCATTTCATTACTAGTACTTTTAATTTTAAGAGTTTTCTATATGTTTTGAAGGAACTTTGTCCAAGTGGTATAGTTCATATTGTTGATTCCTTCAAGAGAGAATCAAAAAGGTTATCCTTCCTTGAGTTGAACTCAGAAAAAGAAGAAGGATGAATGTCCTTGTACCACTGATGTATGTTATTACATTCATAGTTTCTTTTTTTATGCTCTATATCAGGATATTCTTAGTTGTTTACAGAGTAATATTTTATTAAGGTATTTTAAAGCATAAATAGAATAACAGTGAAGAAATTGATCCACTATTTAAGTTTACTTGCAATATAGTAACTTACATAGGCAATACCCGCTTGATTCCTATGGAGCTCAAAGAAAAAGGAGGATCTTATCCAATCCTCATCAATTAGACTCTTTCTTGCAAACTTGAGAGTTCATAAAACTTAGAATCAAACCTGCATGTTTACCAAGTTTGATCCCACAAGAAAAAGTTCTAACACTTAGGTTGAAAGTCTTGGTTGCTCATACGAGCTGTTTAGAAGGCTTGTACAAGTAAACACTCCAAAAAATTTACTCATGTGGGTCTATGGGAATGCTCATACTAGAGCCACCCTTAACTCATACAAGGAAACACCATTGTGCCCCTATGCTCATAATACATGGTGTGTTTGCTTGTATCAGGTCATTTTTCTTGTACCGTGCAATAAGAATTCTCATACAAGAAAACTATACTATCTCTATTTACTCATACTAAAAACAATGATTACTTTTGAGGGAGATAGCTGCACTTACAGTAGAGAGAGATCACCATCAATGAGTGGCTACACACCAGACTAGTCATGCCTCATATTATGTAGCATCTTATAGTGCGGTTATTCTAACATCTTTGCAAGTTATGCCCTTCTCTCAGTTTGTAGCTAGGTCAGAGGATGTGTAGATGCCACACATTTATGAGGTTGTACCTCCTTCACCACCACTTCCACAAGCTTGAGATGATACAGAGGACATGGAAGAGTTAGCCTCCTTGATTTTGATACTCCATTTTTGTACCCCATTTTTGCATTATATGTGATGATTTTCTCCAATGACATGTATATTTTTGGTGTAGCACATTTCACATTTGATGATATATAGAGATATATGATTCAATATCATTGTACTTGTGTATCATTTTTTGTTATGAGATGTACTTATTTCCTTATGATTCTTTTATGGATGCACTTTCTATTAATGTTTTCATGATGTTGATGTATGAATGCAAATGTTTATTTGATGTTTATGTCATGGATATCTTAGATGAATATGCAATTATTATGCAATAGATTTAATGTATTATGCAATGGTTTCTAAATGGATGTATAATGGAATTAAATGGATATCCAATAAATGCAATTATGTTCTATGGTTATGCAACTAGATTTATGCTTATATTGACATGCACATGGGTTTATGGAATATGATTATATATGCAATGATTTCTAACATCTCTTTGCAAGAAATCATCTTGTTGGTACGTATGTACTCAATCATATCTCTAATGACATAGTTGACAACTTGGGAAGAAGATGATGAGCTCAATTGTAGGCCTCACATTTGACATAGGAGAAAATGATGAGAGAGTAATTATGTCCAACTGAAAAATGCAAAACTAACATGAATGCACCCTAGGACTTAGTCACTGAGTTTTCTTTGAAAATTTTCATCATTGAGTGTTTGTAGGACATCATAGCCGATACAATTATCACTAGTGTCACTGAAACCATGAGAATATGAATATGGCCTATATCAGAGAAATGTAGGAAACTGACACAAGCACCAAGGCATAAAAGCCAAGATGACTTGAGCATCATTTCTATTTGATGTTGCAACTAACCATAAGCATCAAGGTATAAGAGCCCAGGATGACCTAAATGGTTCTTGCGTAAATAAATAGAAAAATAGACAAGGAGATAGCTTTGATCTCACCTTAGTATCCATATAAAAAGAGTCGAAGTATGTGCGACATTCCAATCAAGATGGAGGCTCTTATCACAGACACCCAATTTATTGGCTAGATTAGAATCATTGAAACCACACCGACAAGCAGAATTTTTTTTTATTATGCCCCAGTCTATGTTCCTCTAGTCATTTTAGACATCGTTGAGTTGCATATAAAGGGATAATTAATAAATCGAATAATAAAAAATAGCATACCAAGAAAATTCACAATCTTCATTGCTTCTTTAGTTGTTTAGACATTGTCAAGTCACAATAGAAATGTGATCGTTCAAGTCTGATCACTTGGATGAATGATTCTGATAAGTGTTAAGAAACACTCTTTATTGTTGTCACCATGTTGTGGGGTGTTGAGAAACACCAGTGTGTGTCAGTGAGTAATCTATCAATGGGTTTTGGAAAACTGACTCTAATTTGCTTGGGATGATGCTCTTATTGACTATCATGATGGGAAACTTCCCCCTACCAGATGTGAATTTCCTAGGACAAAGATACAAACTGATTCCAATCCATGGCAGTGTAGCATGGAACAACTGATGTGTCATGAAAGTGATTGAAGGCTATGTCCAAACTGAAGTAATGAAAGGATGCCAAGATGCATGTTGATAGATGGAGAATTGGAGTACAAGAGGAACCTATTTACCAGGTTTTTGCCTACTTGGAAAATATTCTTTTTTGCTACCAAGGTGCCTGTTTACCAGGTTTTCATTGACACACTTTTTCATTTTTCATTTTTTTTTGTTGTTTTCAATTTTTTTTTGTATTTCTAAATTTTTTTTATTTTTTTTATTGATGCATCAAAGAATCTATTTTCCATGTTTTCACTAAGACAATCATTTTTTAAGGACTTTTTATAATCTTTATGATTTTTTCGGACATTTTCCACTTTTTATGATTTTTTCAGAACTGTTAGGTATGTACATGTTGCTGGATACAGAGAATATTCAGGCATAGAACTTCTTCAGATGGAGCATGTTCACGGGCTCTCAGAGATGTTCTCCTTCTGGTGTGGAGAGCTGGTATGCACCAGAGCCAAATTTTGCAGTGATAATGTAAGGGCCCAACCAATTAGGCTCAAATTTCCCCTTTTGTTCCCTATGTGACTGGTTGCAAGGATTCTCTATCAACACAAGGTCACCAACCTAAAGTTCTTATCATTTAACCTTTTTTTTATATCCTCTTAACATTCTCTTTTGGTATGCTCTGAGATGATCGAATGCCACTTTTCGATGTTCATCCAATAGTTCTAACTCTTGCAGTCTAGAGATTTTGTAATCCTCATCAGGTATCATTCAGTGTAAAGAAACTCTCAGAGATGGGAGTTCCAATTTGATGGGTAAAACCACTTCGGTGTCATATACAAGAGCTAAAGGTGTTTCCCCAGTAGGCATTCTGATGCTGGTGTGGTAAATCCATAATGTTGGATTGAGCTACAGGCGCTAATCTCTTCTTGACTTGTTAACAGTACGATGTAAGATTTTAAGCAGATTTTTGTTTGAGGCTTCGGCCTAGCCATTGCCTTGTGGGTAGTAAATTGAAGAACAGTGTTGTTTAATCTTAAATTTAGTGTAGAGTTATGATATATCATTGTTATTGAATTGTCCTCTATTATCAATAATGATGGAGGGAGGAATACCGTACCAATAGATGATGTAATTCAAGATAAACACAACCACATGTTTTCATATTACAGTAGTGAGTGGGACTACTTCAACCCACTTGGTGAAATATTTTATGGTTGTTATAATGAATTTGTGTCCATTTGAGGAGGATGGATATATCTACCTGATGAAATCAAATGCCCATTGTTGGAAGGGCCAGTGTGTTATAAAAGGAATAAGCTCCCTTGTTGGAGCATGTATGATATTTCCATGCAGTTAGCATTTCTTGCCAGCTCTTGTGTACCTTGATGCATCTTTTTCCATGTCTGACCAATAGTAGTCAGCCCTTAGGAGTTTACGAGTCATGGTCAAACTATTAGAATGATATCCACATATGCCAGTGTGAACTTCAACTAACACACATTTTGATTCTTCTTTTTCTAAACACCTAAGCAAAGTTCTATCTAAACCTCTTCTATACAAATCGGTTGCAATGGTGACATACTATGAGCAGTTGAGGATAAGGTGTCTTCTTTCATTTTTGGTTAAGTTATCATGGATAACTTGGTCTCAAAGGTAGGATTAAATATGGCTATAGTGGGAAGAGTCTAGGATTATGATGGTATAGATTATCTGGGAATCAGGGGAGTTATAGGTAGGGTAATGGAGCTCTTCCACCAAGAACTCATAGCGAAAATCCTCTTCTTGCTGAGGTAAGGAGCCCAAAGTAGCAATGGTGTCGAAAACTTTGTTCTTTGTCCTTAGAATCTGTTGGAATGTGATTAAAGTAAAATACTTCTTAAAGTCATCAACCATTCACTTGTAGTGTATGAGTTTATCATCCCTTATTTGGTATACATCATTGATCTAGTTGATCACTACCTGGGAGTCACCATGGATATGTAACTCAGATATATTCCATTCTAGATCCAACTTCATCCCATTTACTAAGGCTTCATATTCAACAATATTATTTGTACAAGGAAAATAGATCTTGTACACCTTAGGGATAGTGTAACTATGAGGAGGAATGAACAACACACTAGCTCCTGGATTGCTGAGTGAACAATCCATCGAAGAACATCTTCCAGGAATGGAGAGTAATATGCATGATAGACCCATATGGGAACTCCATGTTGATATGTTTCTCTCCTTATAGAAAAGCATCAACCAATTGATCTATAATTTCATGTCCTTTGATAGCCTTCCATTCAACATATTCAATGTCGAACTCTCTCAGGATCATAACCCACTTAGCCAACCTGCCAATCAAGGTGGCTTTACTTAGGAGATACTTGAGTGGGTCTATTTTTGCAACTAACTATACAAGATGTGCCAACATGTAATGTCTTATCTTCTATGATGCAAATACCACTTCCATACAAGATTTATCGATCATGGAGTAATTCGTTTCATAAGAGACTAGAGTCCTACTAATGTAGTAAATGGTTCACTCTTTCTTGTGCTCATCCTATTGTGTAAGGAGTTCCCCCAGTGATGTATCAGTAGTGGAGATATACAAAATGAGTGGCTTACCCTAGATAGGGGACATCTAGATTGGTGGGTTTTCCAAATATTCCTTGATTCAATTAAAGTGTTGGGCACATGCTTCATCCCATTGGTATTGTACTCCTTTGTGGAGAGGCTTTGTAAATAGTTGTGCTTTATTTTCCAGTTGTGAGATAAATCTCCTGATTGAATGAATTCTCCCTTGGAGGGTTCTCATTTGACTGATATTCTTTGGTGGAGGCATTTCAATGATGACTTGAAATTTTTCCTAATCCACCTCAATTCCTTTTTCTGAGATAATGTATCCTAATAGCTTGCCTGATGTGACGCTAAACATACATTTCTTGGGATTTAACCTCAACTTGAACTATTCTATTTTATCCAAGATCTATCCTAGATCATGTAGATGTGTGGGCCTCTTTCTTCTTTTAGCAATGGTATCACCTACATAATCTTCCATGTTTTTGTGGATCATATTGTGGAAGATAGTGGTAACTATCCATTGGAAAGTTGCATCAATGTTCTTTAGACTGAATGGCATCATGTTCCAACATAAAGTTCCCCAAGCATAGGTAAACATTGTTTTTTCTTGGTCTTGTGGGATGATTTTGATTTGATTATATCTAGAAAAGCCATCCATTAGAGAAAACATCTCATATCTGATTGTCATATCCATAATCATGTCAATATTGGGTAAAGGAAAGTCATCATTAGGATAGGCCCTATTGAGATATTTGAATTCCGTGCATACTCTAATAGACTTATTCATTTTAGTCATAGGCACAATATTGGAGATCCATTCAACGTATGTAATTGCTCTGATGAACCCTTCTTTAAGAAATTTTTCTAGCTCATCTTTTACTAGGAGAGCCACATGAGGGTACATCTTGCGAAGCTTCTATTTGACAAGCTTAACCCCTGGTGCAATGGAGAGGTGATGCATTATTAGATTTGGGTCCAATCCTGGCATGTCTGAATAGGTCCATAAAATGTTAATCCTTTTCTCCTTGAAAAATTGAGTGAATTATGTGAGATCTTTAGCTGACAATGATTGTGCTAAATGAATTCTCTATGGATGCTCACTAGTTCCAATGTTTACTACATGTTTGGGTTCTATCAGAATTGATGGCTGCTCTTGAAAGTGACTATGAAATATATCAAGTACCCCATCTTTCAGCACCTTAGAGAGGTTTTCACAGTTAGATGTGTCTTTAATTTTTACTATTTTTTATTCTGACACCACCACGATGTTGTTTTCACCCTTAGATTCTCTGTTTCTTTTCATTTTTAATTTATGACTAAGGTTCTTGATATTCACTTTGGTCATGTTCACACTAGATTTCCTAGTGGGAGAAGTAACAAGCTCAATAACATTGAGGTAATAGGCCCAATGACTAGTCATTGGAAAAGGTGGGGAGGCCAAGTGGTTCATTTTGTTGTGTTTAGTCAATTAGCTTAGGGTGTATGAGGGATAGGTCATTGGATGGTTCCAGGGAATTCATAGTATGTTTATCATAACTTGCGACCAACAAGTCAAGATCTAAAGCGTCATTTTGGAATAGTGTGTTTAGACCAAAAGGAATCTCATCGTTGTTATCAAAATTCATGTTGGCTACATGCGAACCTAACTTGTGAGGTCTAACCATAGGATGTAGATTCATTTCTCATCTTGTTCTAGTGTCTATTGCACCTGCTTGCTGAAGCAATGTCCTAAAAGGAACTATCTCAATCCTAGACCTTGAGGGAAATCTATTGATGTCATTATTTATTTGCTCTAGATTTCTGTCAGTGGACACTCTTTCAGACTTTTCTAGAATCTCCTAGGTATCTACCTCTATCTAATTTGTATCCTAAATTGTTAGGTCAGAGAACCTCTGGGTTATTTGTGCTAAAGGTCCTGAAGAGTTATCATCTTCTCCAAGATTCTAGTTTTTTTTAGCTCCTGCATTTGAGCTTTCTTGTTGTTCAACAATTTGACTCCTAGACCTCCCTAAATTCCATGTAGTTGTCTTAGGATGAGGTCTAATGTACCCATGGTTTTTTGGATCAGTTGGAGTGTTATGTTTATTGTAATTAGATGACCTAGGGGCCATAGGGATGATCTCTATGGGAGTATTGAAGGGGTATTCATCATTTGTTTGATCTTGAGAATTGGAGCTATCTCCCCTTTCAATATTTAAAATAGTGGTGTACTTGTGTATTACATCCACTTCGATATCCATTATATCATCTGAAAGTATGTCTCATTCATACTCATGCAAATTAGTTTGGTTGTCACCAGACCTACCTAGGTACTATGCAAGGGTCATGGGAGGTCCTTCATCCTCACCTTGATTGGTACTTTCTTGTTGTCTTTCCTCTTGTTGTGTTGGTATGGGAAACTCATTAGGATCAATGAAGTGGGGAAGATCCAACACATGTGATGTAGTTACTAGTTGTCCCTGGTTAGGATGCCTATCATCAAATCCTTGGTTAACCTCATTTTCTTTATTATCAAATTATTCTACTGGTGGACTTGGTCCCTGGATATCTCTACACCATTATGTAAGAGATGGACTTATTGCAATAGGTCTTTGGGTCAATTTTGATTCTTTAGTAGAGACGATGTCTTGCTCATGTTGAGTGACCAAGGGCTATTCTCATGGATCCATGGTTGTCCCAAAAAAATGTTGTATGCAAGTGGGAGATCAAGGAATTGGTAGATGACCTCTCTTTCAATAGGTCCCACTCTGAGAGGTAAGAATATGAGACCTTTGGAAGATCTCTCTTGTTCATCAAAGGCTTTGATAGTTATTTTCTTCTTTGGATTAATAGAATACTCTGAAAAGCCCAATTGTTTGATCAACTTGTATGTAATGATATTCAATCATGCACCTCCATCTATCAACACTTGTTTGACTCCATGCTTGTGGATCATAAATTTGATATGCAGGGGGTGATTATGAAGGTGACTCGGAGAATTATCATCTTCCTCATAAAATGATAGGTAATGTGGTGAGGTCAAATGACCTACCATAGATTAGAATCGATCCAAATCCAAGTCCTTAGGGACATTGGAAGCTAGAAAGGCTTTGTCTAGGATCTCTTTGTGAGCAAAGATTGATATCTGAGAAGTCATCTTTTGTAAGTGCTCAATGATGTTGTAGTCAACAACATGTGATGGAACCAACTATTTAGAATTTGATGACTTAGAGATGGTTGTTTTCCCGATGTGGAGGGATTTGTTGGTGATTGTTGATTACCAAAGTTTGAAGGTTTTTCTCCTCCCAGGGTGACCTTTTCTTGCACTAGGGTCATAGTGTTGGCAGCTCAAGACTTTCCTTCTTGCTTTGGGACAATAATGACATTGCAATGTTTGTAAGGGACCGCCTCAAGAATATTGATGACATTATTATCATTAATGCCATAGGTATGATTAATGTAGGCACCATCTTTTAGTTTAGAAATTTCCCCTTTCTCATACTTGGACAAAGGGTCCTAGAATGCCTTGTGATTAGTGTTGGTGGTGTGATTGTCCACCACGATCACTTCATTATCAATGAGATCTTGGATCTGATGCTTGAGTCTCATGCAGTTTTTAGTCTTATGTCCCTTATTTTTGTGGAAGTCACAGTAGTAATTTTCATTGCACCATTTTGGTTTCACTTCTGGCTCATATGGCCTAGAATTATTTGACAATGTGATCAGTTGGTTTTCCAAGAAATTCTTAAGTGTTGATCCATATGATTCTCCTAGGGGAGTGAAGTTGTGCTTAGGCTTAGCCCAAGTTTTATCTTTGAGAAGATTGCTTGTTCCTTTGGAAGGAGCCTTGGTGGTAGTCTCAATAGCTTTAAGGGCCTTGGTGCCACTTGTTAGATTGAACACTGCTCGTTTTGGTTGGGGGGCAACTGGTCAACTACCCCATTATTTACCATATTCTTATTCTTATTCCAATATTCATTCTTGTCCTTGGAACTGGAATTATACTTGTTATCTTTGTAAAGGGTGATTTCACCCTTTTTAACAAGTACATCTTCTATTTTAAGTGCATTCTTCACCAACCTATCGAAGGTGTCTAGGTCTTGCAACTGAATAGGAAAACTCAACTTTAGAATTAGTGCACTGATAAATATATCTATTTTTTCAGACTCAAGAATGAGATGTGGATATCTAGAAAAGACTTTCCTCCATCGTTGGAGAAATTTCATAAAAGATTCTCCCGTTTGTTGCTTTGTGTTGCACAAATTTTTTATTGTTATGAGATGTTGGATGTTATAGGAATAGTGTTGCAGAAATCACTCAACGAGCTCATCAAAAGTTTTTATGCCAGTGGGTAACTTTGAGAACCACTCAATGGATTGACCTACCAAATCTGGGGGAATAGATGCATAAGGTATGTCTTATCATGCATAAATTCCATGCAGTGGGCATAGAATTATTGGACGTGATCTTGAGGGTCAAAATTCCCAATGTACTTGTCAAATTTGGGGATCTCCACTCCACATGAGAATGGAGGTAAGTACAAGTCCTTATCAAAAGGCAAAGGGAAAATAAAGTCTATAGATTACTTTTTGGTCGGTTTCTCTTGACTCTTCTTCATATCCTACCATTCTGCTTGCATAGATTGCACTTTTTTTATTACTAGTGTTAAAGGAGTTTCTTCCTCAGAAATGACATCCTTAACTTTATATTGAGGAGGGAGTTGTGATCCTTGTTTTTCTACCTCAAGAAAGTATTGTTCTTTCTCTTGAACCATGATAACTTTCATCATCTTGAGGAATTATTTGTTAGCCTTACACCTAGCAATGCTAGCCTCATCATGCTCAAATTATCTTGAAGAACTATCATTATCGGTATCATGGGCATTGACACTGTGATTGGTGTATCAAAAATCCTCATGTCCTTTTCCTCTTCTAGACATGTGAGGGTCAGAGGATTTGTCTTGATGATGGGTCAATCTTCTAGAGGTTCTTGGTTTTCCTCCAAAAAGAGGGTTGTCTTCAAACAAAAAGGGTCTCTTTTCCTCTCCTGGATATTGTCTAGAGGAACTTCTAGTCTGGATAGGCATAACTCAACTTGGTCATCAAAAAGGTGTTGAAGCAAGAACAATCACATTTGAACAAATTTGAGGTAGATGGTAATAGAAACAAGATAACCTCCTCTTAAGAAGGAGGTACAAGTGACTTAGATCCAAGCCAAGGTTAAGGAACCTAGATGATGATTCATTCACAACTCAAAAGAGACAGGTGATTGGGGTGATTGAAGATTTTGGTGATGGGACTGATTAAAGGACATGGTCAACAAGATTGAACTCACAATAGTGTAGCTCTGAGTGACCAAGGATTATGGTTTATTAAGACAAGCTCTCAATATCCAAGGTGTATCTATAAAATGTGGGACAACTCTAAACTGGGTATCTGAAAGAAAAATTGACAAGGTTTCAGATAATTTTGTAAAGCATTTGGTAGGACTGTTCTCTTGTTTTTGGTGATTCATGTTTGTTTGGAAAGTCTCAATGTAAAAGGTTTCAAGGTTTTACAAACATATGTGGAAAAAATAGTAATTCCTAAGCCCTATAGTTAAATTGGTTGCATGAGAAAATTCTTGCTCGTAAAGTTTGGTACATACTCAATAGTTGATCAAAATATAGCCATTGGAGAACATGTAATGGATCTCTCAATGCAATATTATCTGACTCCAAATGCTAATAGGGGCACAATATGACAAGTAACTTGGGGGAGTTACTATCTCCCTTGTACTTGGATTATCCCACTTTTGGGGTGAACAGGGTGATTGCTACTCTATGGATTTTAGTAAGGGTATCATGTTCAAACTCACTCTCTATGTTCATGCAAGAATGATTTAGGCATATAGCCCCACAAAGAACCTTTGTACTAATAGTTACATAAATGTGATTTAGACCCTAAGGCCCTATTATATGGTCAGGTGAGGGTCATGTATAAGCTCAAATGAAATCTAGCTTCCGAGGCTTTGGCCTCAAAGAAGCAATTTGTTTAAAGTGATTTGGAGTGGTGTGGCTTACACCTCATGCTCATGTGGATCATTCTCTAAGGGTGAGTACTTTTTCCCATTTGGACATGCCCATCTAAAGGAGTGCAAATAAATGAAAAGACTAGTTACTATTGGAAATATAGTTGGGAAATGTGATACTAAGAGGGGGGGGTGAATCAGATATCACCTACTAATTCATTTTAACATCGCATAAAACTTTTGCATAGCTTCAACAAAACTTCATCTAAACAAAGTAACTAATATACTAAGCATCATTCAAGAAAGTACTCATAACTTAGTAATTTTGGTTACCCAAAAACCCTTGAAAGGTAAAACTAGGGTGGGGATGACACCCACAAATCTTCACTAGTGTAGTATAAAGTTTCCCTGTTAGGGCTACAAAATTTGATAAAAAATATGATCTACCCTGTGAGGGGTCTGCCTTGTGTGTGTGTGTGTGAATTTTGTACCTGATCTGTAGACACAACACTTCAGTAAAACATTAGAGGTTAGTTGAAATCAAAATCATGCAATAAATGATATGGATCTTTGATGAATCTGATATGCCCTGAGTCATGATTGATTTGCCTCGAGCGATGAGGTCTTTTGATGAATCAGCAACTAGACGTGGTTGTTATCTTGATTACTAAGGAAAGATATACTTCAAGTTTAGATTATAGACTTTGAATGATATGCAATACCATGCCCCCTTCAAGATTAAAATTGAAATCTGACAAGAAAAGTCAACATTGATAGTTTAGAAGCATGTTAATTGATTTGAGAAGTGGTTATTCACGTTTGAAAATGCATTCTGCATTGTTTGGAGGTCTAGAAGACCAAGTTTGATGAGGTTTGATCATGAGTTGACCATGGTTGAAATTTTGATAGTTTGATGTAAGATAATCAGTTAAGTTGAATTCTAGATTTTGATGATGATTGAAGGTCGATTGTGCAAGCAGTAGACCATCGTGGGTCCAAACATTTTAAATCACTATTTTGACATAGTAAATGATCTCAGATTTTAATTTTGATCCTGAAAATGGATTCAGAACTTTGAAATTAGCCAGGGGTGCAATTTTCATGAAAAATAGAGCATTTTTTAAAATTAGGTCAAAAGCTATATAAAGGCCGGAAGGGTCATTTTCAATTCATTTCAACCTTTTGACTTTAGAAATCTTTGTGGAGCCCTCTAAGCAAAAATGGTAGATAAAGCGGTAGAACCAAAGGTACCTATGAGTTTGCACTGATTTGAGCATAGCCAGAGACACCAGAGACCTCGGCAGTACGGACATCCAGTAGGTGGACCTCTGTGCTTTGCTAAAATGTCAATTTTTTCATGTTTTATAGGATTTTAGCAATTTTTCATACGTCTTTTCCATTTTTTAATTTTGCATGCACGAAAATTCGTATGACTCCCTAATGGGACCTGTATGACTTTTCAATGATAGATAGGTTGTCATCTAATAAGCCCCCACGACTCATATCAGAGGGACCCATGAGTCGTACGACATTCCGTCGGGTCCCTCATAACTCATACGAGGAGGGATGCATTGTCATGCTACTATGGTTTGTCATTTGGTATGATATGGAAAGTCGTATGACTTTTCATGCCAGTCTAAGTTGTCGTATGGAAAATAATGAGCTGAAAACTCAGTATTAGGTCAATTTTTTTATTTTTTTGATCTCTTAGCCTGATTGCTGACCTATTAACCTACCTTCTGAAATACCAAACTACCCCATTTATGTCCTTGTAACCTATTCTATGACCCAATTATTGATAGGATTCCCTATTTCTGTGCTGTGTAGGTCGTATATCCAAATGTACATGTATAGATGTCTCATCCTGCTACTCAGAGATTATGTGTCTCCTTGCCAAACCCTATGAGGGTCCATCTTGCTTCTTGTGGATTCAAGCACTTGATACATTTACTCAAGATTAACGTAAATCATGGGCTTTTGACTACGCTAATTAAGAGGTTCCACTCAGTGACTTAGACCTTTCACTTGCTAATGGGGGAGATCACTGTTACCCCTGAGGATGTGTACCAGATATTGCACATTCCCTTCCATGCAGGCCGGCGACCGAAGTATGTGAGTTCGAGGAAATTAGGTGTTTTAGCTTTTAGACATCTCTTCGGAGATGATACCTAGATGACAGCCTCCATTTCTTGGGAGACCTTAGTTCAGAGATATGGATAGACACACCGGCTAGAGTGCATCATTGTCGGGATGATTGGTGGCATTATCATGTCTGACCATCAGCAGAATGGTCTTTTGATGGGCTGGGCCCCTATGGTAGCATGGTTGATGGCCACTCCCTCCAAGTTGGCTTGGGGTCAGTGTTTATTAGAACACATGTTCTCCAAGATGCATGAGGTAGTGTATCAGGAGAGAAAATCTTTTTATGGCAGGAGCTCTTGTTCTACAGATATGGGCGTGGGAGCATATCTCAGTGTTGAGACCTATTGTACTTCACAGAGGTAGCCTCAAGAGCTTGTCATCTATACTTATGTCGAATATGTCATTCAGGGATAGATGGGCCATACTGAGTACTAGAGGTGATGCCTTGATGACATGAATTTTGTTCACTGGAGACCTTATGTAGCCATTGAGCCTTGTCCTACTGCTCGAGAGCAATTTAGTTATTTCTTCCAAAGCCGTGTACTAATAGAGAGGTTTTTGATTACCGGTGGTAGTAGTATGGATGTATTTAGGATGCCCCAGAGGATTACGCTACCTATGCATGGATAGGGCATGAGATTGGACTTGGATGGACATAGAGGCTCTCTTATGCTTTGTGTTCATAGGAGTATAGTGTGATTGTCGATAGGGACTGGGAGTACAAACCAGATGTATTGGATGTTGGTGTTACTGATGGATTCATCTCATGGCTTGTTGATCACCCCATTCATAGATTTTATGATCCCACTGAGCTGATACCCTCCATGGAGGAGGTGATGGATGTTACTGGTGCTCCGATGGGATAGGGTCCCAGACCTAAACAGGCTCCTATCATACACCCCACACCTCTGAGACCTAGAGTGATGGCTCCACCATAGAGACCATCAGGACAGATGAGGACCCCTCATCACACTAGTTCCATAGCAGGTAGATCTTATGGTTCTCACAGACGGACTAGAGGAGAGGGTGGTACATTAGGTGGAGTTGGTTCAGCAGATGAGGTACTTGCAGCTGAGCAAGTGTTAGGTGGTGGTGTGGACTTCACAGAGGGGGATACGGGTTTTGATTTAGGTTCTAAGGTTAGATGTCATAAGGCACAAAGGGAAGAGACTACTGAGTAGGTTGCCCCGAATACGGATATGCTAGATGTTGATCCTACTGCTCCTCCTACTTCACAAGACACTATCAGATGGCTTAGTGCATAGGTCAGGGACCTGAAGGTATGTAGTGCTTGATGGGAGGAGTGATATATAGAGGCCGATAGACAGTGGACTGAGTTGTGTGCTGAGGTACAGAGGTTACAGGTAGAGGTGATTCATCAGACCTCACAAGTAGCTTACTATGTGTCCACCTATTATACAGTTGTTCCTGCTACATAGAGAGTTCCCTCTTATTCATAGTACATAATGGCATCAGAGGGAGCTAGAGCACCTAGGGTAGAGGTAGTACCAGATGCACCACCTCCTCCTCCACCAGATGCAGAGGATCATGCTGATATCTGATTGATCTGCGATATGTTCTGACATTTTTGATCTGTTGATTCTGATATACTGTACTCTTTTTTATCATTGATATACTGTACTGATTCTGATAGCTCAACTAAGCTCATTCTTTTGTACACTGTGCCAGTAGTGTACCCCTAACTAGTTTGAGGTTTTTGATATATATGAGATCGATATTTTGGTTGTGACTTCATGTGTACTTGTCATGTTTTGATTTATGATGATATCATGTGATGCTTATGCTATGAGTAGACTAGAATGTATGTATGGATATATGTAATGCAATGATTTCTTTCAAATGTATGGATGTTATGCAAATGTATTTGATTATGGAAAGATGTATGTATGGTTTATGCTTATGCACATGGATGAATTGTAATGCAACAAATGATTATGATATGTAAATGCAGTGGTACACATGATATATTTTGTAGGTATTGATGAAGACAAGTACTCAGTCTTATGTCAAAAAGGATGTTTAACCCAGGAGGTTAACTACTTGTGATTCGATTGAAGATACCTTCAAGTTAGGTTTTAGCTCTTGTTAGATTTGAAGAGATATTTGAAGAATGGTTTAAGCATTGAAGTTCATTTAACCATTGTGAGATCATGCAACATGCAAAATGCAAAGAAACATGCAATATGAAATGTAACCTAAGATCTAGGACTTAGTCACTAATCATGTGTCGGTCATTCTCATCATTGAATTTTTAGGTAACCGGATAAATCAATATAATGCCCACTAGTTATGAAACCATAGACATATGAATATCAATTTGTATACGCAAGAATCAATACAACACTCACTGATTAGGAAACCATGGATATATGAATATTGATTTTGTTTTTAGAATGTCGGATTAGATATAAGAACCAAGGCATAAATGCCAGGATGACCTGAATATCATGTCCATTTTGATATAGCAATTTGTATAAGTATCAAAACATAAATGTTGTGATGACCAGAATATGCCTTATGTACAAACACATCAAACAGTCAAGAGATCATTCTAAATCCAATGTGAATTACCTGTAGTGACCCTTTATCGTTCACCTCCTTAGGTAAGATCGCATTTCACAATAGGAGAAAGAATTCACTCAAAAAGGACAATAGTTAGATCAAAATTCCTTGAATTTTTTGGGTATCAATGGTCGAGGTACTCATGGCCATCCAATTCGAGATAGAGGCTCTTAAAAATGGACACCATTTCAATCCAAAATTTCCAAAGTTGTTAGATTTTCACATACAAGCAAAAGACAAAGAAAATATTATGCCCCCAGTCATCACTCTCTAAATCCTGTAAAGGACATCATCGAAGAGCTTGAAAGGACATAATATGAAAAAATCTCAATCCGAATCAGTAAGCATACAAGGAGACAAAAGCATGTAAAAAGCATAGATTGTTTTCATTTTGTGTTGATCTTTGTGTTTGATTGCATTGTTGTAGATGCAAAATTCTTTTTGGAGATGAGACTAACTGACTAACTCGGATGAAGCTTCAAAGGACTCTGACTGGATATGATACGTCTAAGATACATTGGAGACCATAGGATATGACATTGATTGCCCCCAAGTTTGAACATTGATAAGATACAGACGCTTTAGTTGATTGGTGTACAGACTGACTTATTGAAAATAGGAAAGCAGAAATAGACCGGGAAATATGTACAAACTAAAGCAAGATTGAAAGTTGGGAAAGACCAAGATTGTGCTGATAGATGGAGCATTTTCAAACAAGTGGCACCCATTTGCTAGGTTTTCACCATCTTGGCAGAGATTCTATTTTTGCTACCAAGGCGCCTGTTTCCAGGTTTTCACCAAGGCACTTTTTTCTTTTTTCTCATTTTTTTGCATTTTTCATTTTTTCAATTTTTTTGTACTTTTGATAAATTTTACTTTTTTTGTGAATCATCAAGGTGCCTATTGCTAGGTTTTCACCAAGATGTTCATTTTTTTTAGGACTTTTTCAGATTTTTATGATTTTTTCAAGACATTTTACCATAGACTGAATGCCTTAGGCATAGAATTTCTTCAGATGGAGAATGTTGATTGGTTCTTGGAGCTGTTCTCCTTTAGTTGTTGAGAGTTGATAGACACCAGAGCCAAAAGTAGCAGTGATAACAAAGGGACCCAACCAATTGGGTTCAAACTTCCCCTTGCGTTCTCGATGTGATTGGTTTTTAGGATTTTCTCTCAAGACTAGATTGCCAACCTAAAATTCTCTGTGTTTGACTTTCTTATTGTAGCCTCTAGACATTCTCTTCTGATACACTCTGAGATGATCATATGCTACTTGTCTGTGCTCATCTAGTAGTTCAAGTTCTTGCAACCTAGACACTCTGTAGTCATCATCAGTTACTAGACCATGCATTCTGATTCTTAGTGATGGGATTTCAACCTCAATAGGTAGTACCACTTCAGACCCATAAACTAAAGTGAAAGGTGTAGCCCTAGTGGGTTTTATGATACTTGTTTTGTAGGCCCAAAGAGCTAGATTGATCATGAGATGCCAGTCTCTTCCTATTTTATTAACTGTACGATGCAAGATTTTCAATAGATTCTTGTTAGAAGCCTCTGCTTGTCCATTCCCTTGAGGATAATAGATAGAAGACCAATGTTGTGTGATCTTGAATTTGGCACATAGATCATCTAGGTCTTTATTCTTGAATTATCCACTGTTATCTATGATTATGGAATGAGGTATTCCATATCTACATATGATATAGTTCAATATGAACATAGATATTTATTTTCCAGTTGCTTGTGTCAAAGAGACTGCTTCTACCCATTTTGTAAAATAATCTATAGCTGTGATTATATGGGTATGTCCATTAAAAGAATGAGGATGTATAGCTCCTATAAGATCAAATTCCCATTGGTGAAAAGGTCATTATGTAGTGAAGGGAATTAGATCTCTCCCTGGAGCATGAATTAAGTTGCCATGCACTTGGCACTTTTGACAGTTGTTAGCAAACTTGATAGACTCTTTCTCCATTTCAGGCCAATAGTACCTAGCCCTAATAAGTTAATAATTTTTTGAGCTAGTGTTAAATCGTTCGAGTGTGACCCACAAATACCTTTGTGGACTTCCTCTAATGCACGTTGAGACTCTTCCCATTCTAAACATCTAAGTAGTGTACCATCTAGACCTTGTTTGTATAGATCATGATCAATGATGACATATCAGGAGGCATTTACGGATAAGGTATCTCTTTTCATGGTGGTTGAAGGTATCAGGAATGATTTGGTCTTGGAGATAGGAAAATAGGTTTTTGTATCTGGATGAATCATGACCAACAATAGTGCAGATCATGCAGGTTTTGGGGGAATCATATGCAGGATAAGATAGTGCTTCAACTAGGAACTCGTAACATAGCTCATGTTCAGGCTGCTATAATAAAGTAGATAGCATTGCCATTGCATCAGTAGCCTTATTCTATATTCTAGAAATTTTCTCAAATGTGATAGATAGGAAATACTTCTTTAGATCATCTACCATTCTCTTGTAAGGAATGAGCTTTTCATCTTTAGTTTGGTACACATCATTGACTTGATGGATAATAAGTTGAGAGTCTCCATCAATGTGTAATTCTGTTACTTGCCACTCAATCGCTACTTTCATGCCATTCAAAAGGGCTTCATATTCTGCAATATTGTTTGTGCAAGGGAACTTTAATCTGAATGCTTTTGGGATTGAGTATCCTTGAGGAGTTATGAACAATATGCATGTGCCTAACCCATTCTATATGTAGCCTAACCCATTCTATGTGTAGGAGCCATCAAAGAATAACTGCCATTCTCTAGAAGAAAGAGTCATGATAGAGGAATCTGGAAATTCCATTTGCATTGGTGTATTATCAATCATAGGTGCATCTGCTAATTGATTAGCAATAACCTATCCTTTGATAGATTTTCTTTCCACATATTCAATGTCAAATTCACTTAAGAGCATGACCCATTTGGCTAATCTACCCGTGAGGGAAACTTTGCTTAGTAGGTACTTGAGTGGATCAATTTTAGCTACCAAATGTGTGGTATGAGCTAACATGTAATGTCTCAATTTTAGTGATGCAAAGATCACATCTAGACAAGCATTCTCAATCATTGAATAGTTCTTCTCATAAGAAACCAATGTCCTACTGATATAGTATATAGCTCTTTCCATTTTGTTCTCATCATGTTGTGCAAGCAATGCCCCCAGTGATGTATCCATTGTAGAGACATATAAGATCAATGGCTTCCCATGAATAGGAGGCATCAAAATAGGAGGATTTGATAGATAGTGTTTGATATGGTCAAAGTTCTTCTCACATTCTTCATTCCATGCAAAGGTCACACCTTTATGTAATGTTTTGTAAAAGGTTGTGATATATCTACCAGCTGTGATATGAATCTTCTTATAGATTGAACTCTTCCTTGCAATGTCCTCATTTGACTAATATTCTTTGGAGGTTGCATTTCCATTATAGCCTTCACTTTAGTTGGATCAACTTCAATACCCTTCTTTGAAACTATGTATCCTCAGAGCTTTCCAGAAGTGACACCAAAAGCACACTTCTTAGGATTTAGTCTGAGACTAAATTTTTCCATTCTGTCTAGTATCTTGCTCAAGTCATCTAGATGTTCAGCCCTAATCATAGATTTTGCTAAAGTATCATCAACATAATCTTCCATAGTCCTATGCATCATGTCATGAAAAATAGATGTCATGGCTCTTTGATATGTAGCACCAACATTTTTTAGCCCAAATGGCATGACATTCCAACAGAAGGTGCCCCATGCACATGTGAAAGCAGTTTTCTCTTGATCCTCTGGAGAAATTTTTATTTGATTATACCTAGAAAAACCATCCATTAAAGAATACATCTCAAAGCCCGCAGTCATGTCCACTATCATATCAATGTTAGGTAATGGAAAATCATCCTTAGGGCATGTTTTATTTACATCTCTAAAATCCATGCACACTTTGATTGATTTATCTAGTTTTGAAATAGGTACAATATAAGAGATCCACTCTACATAGTCAATAACTCGAATGAATCTGGCTTTTAGGAGTTTCTCTAATTCAGCTTTTACTAAGAGTGCAACATGAGGATGCATCTTTCTTAACTTTTGCTTGACAGGTTTGACATTTGGAGCTATATATAAATGATGCATTATAAGATTAGGATCCAACCCTGGCATATCTGAATATTTCCATGCAAAGTTAATCTTCTTCTCTGTTAGGAATGTTGTAAATTTTTGCTTCTCTTCTTCTGATAAAGATTGTGCTACATGAATCAACTGCGGTTCTTTTGTTGTTCCCAAATTGATGGATTGAGTGGGCTCAATTAGAACTAGAGATCTGTCTTGTAAATGACTCAAAAGGACATCAAATATCTCATCCTTAGGTGCCTCAGAGAGGTTTTCACCTTTAGATATGTCTTTTATTTTTACTTTTGTAGGTTCTGAGACTACCACAAAGTGGTTTTCACCCTCAGAACTCCTTTTCTTTTTCTTTTTATTCTTATTTTTCTGACTAAGATACTTGATGTCCGACTCCATCATGCTAATGCTTAGTTCACTGATGGAAGTACTCATAGGCTCAACTAAATTGAGGTAGAAAGCAAGGGCATAGTCAATTGGGAAGGTATAAATACCATGGCTCAGATTTTTGGAGGTTTGGTCAATAAGGTCTGGATATTGGATAGTCAATATGGGGAAAGATTGGGAGATAGTGTTTACGGATATGGATCTATCATCATTGGTCCTAACCTGATGCTTGAGTTCAAAGGTGATATTATAACTTAAGACATTCAATTCGTGAATAGGCTCAATGTCATTGTGGGAGTCCAATTCAGCCATAGGTGGATTAGACTCGATAGGTTCATCATTTTTCTCTAGACTTACATTAGGTTTAGGTGCATATTGGTGAATAACATCAACATGTTTCTCTGTAATAAGCTCATCTTCTTCTGGAATGGCTCCCCATTCATAGTCATTAGATTCCTCATCTATGCCTCTAGGAAATCTAAGAACATGAGTAAAGTTAGGATGAATACCCCAAGAAGGGTTACCCTTAGATTCTGATTTGAATTCATACTCATGAGAATCTGTCTCAGAATAACTACCACCTTCCTCTTCTTGATTGTTTTCAAGATTAGCTGGTTCTTGTGTTGCAACTATCTCTTGATTGATAGTAGGTTCTGTTGGTGTTCAAAAATGCTTATGCCACTTAGGGCTACCAATATGCCTTGAGACTGATGTTAGGAGTGGTTAGTTCCAAGTATGAGAGCTTTACAAGACAACTGGACCAACTATAGGGTCTTAATATGCCCTCTTCTACTTTTGGCTCTGCAAAACCAAGGTGGGTGCACCTAATCCAGATAAAATTCAAACTCACTACACACCTTATACTTCTAGATTTATATAGAAGATCATAGTAAAGGATTGCTAAATAGTAACTAGGTATTCATTGAATCAACTCTACTATGCAGGGTAAAATGGTCTTGTGAAGGGTATTACTGGTGATTGATATTCAAAGATGCAGTAAATAGCCAAAGACCATCAAGCATTGGAATCAACTAAATGTACTAGTCCTTGATTAGTGCCATTATCCATTGGGCAGCACTCAAAAACAAATATAGAACATGAACCAACTACTGTCAAAGACTCAAAGCCATAAATACAACTATTTTAGCCCATCCACTACTTATAAGATCCTTCTGTAGATGAATCTAATGAATCTATGCCCTATCCAAAGTATCTTTCACTTGATCCTAGATCAAGAACTAAAGACTAGAACATATACAGAGGCAACCCAATGTAATGGACCAAAAAATCCAAAACTCATAAGACTGACACCAAGGAGAGACTTGAAAGCATGAGAATAGTTATATTAAGTATGATGAGGCATGTACATGTCTATACCAGAAATGAGACTACCACTTCAATAACCTACAAAAGATGCAAAGAAGTTCTATTTAGCTTCCTACAATGTGACAGAGTTTTCTATTTCCTTGGAACTGACAAAATTCAGAACCCATGTTCTATCAAAAACTTGCAATATATATCACCAATCATCTTGGAAACCCAAAATAGGTTGCAACAAGCTACGGATGACTAGGATCAAAGTTTCACCCACCTAACCAACTGGAACACATCAAAATTTAATGCAGGGGTAGGAAACCAAGCAATCCAGAGAGAGAAAATCTCAAACAGATTTGCAATTATGAAAATCTATGAGCCAGGATAGAAAACTAGGAATTGCCATGAAAATCAGTCTAATCAACCACCTGCAAACACACCTCAAGCACAAAACCACACTCCATCAGGTACAAAACAACCTCTACAATCAACCATAGAGCCCCGGACCACACTACAATAATAAGCACCACCAAACCAATCAAATCTAGCCATGAAAGCATTCAATCCTGGTACTTCCTGTCGCAAAAACCATCTGCAAGCTCAAACGATCACATTCATGGCACCAAAAGTAAATCGGTGGTCTACATTCAAATCTCGGCCAACTTTAAGTCTCCATCATCAGATCTTCACTTTCCCAGGCATCGGCAAGATTAACCACAACTAGAATTTGGGCTACATTTGTGCTTGGTCGCATGATCACAAGGCACCATTTTAACCTTTGCGATCATGCGACTGCAGCCACCAAACCGCACAATGCCGATCACAAACACTCTAAAGTCCTCGGCCACAACATCAATCTCTCAACCAACAGAAATCGAGCACTTTAACAAGACTGGCACCATGGACCATCCCTAACTCTGCAATGGTGACGTTCATAGCAGTTGTCGCATGATTGCATAGCCAAGAGATAGGCTATGCGAACATGCGACAACTCTCCTACATTGCAACCCTTTACCACATCATAACTCCGCAATGCTGCTAAGAGTTAACACAAAGAGGTTAGTCACATGGTCGCATAGCCCATTTCCTGGCTATGTGATCATGTGATAACCCGCCAACACTACAACTGTTAACCTGCCTTATCACCGCCGCGTCACCGAAACACCGGCCCCACTTTATCTGGCGAACTGGTGATCGAAAAAATTTTGCCAGTTAGCGAAATACTTTATGCCATCACCAAATCATTACGTGAAATAGCGACAAGAAGGAAATTTTTCAAGCTGCCATACACTTATCAGGGCCGCCAAACTACTCAAACCCCACAAATGGGCCTGCTTAAGATGAAATCTATGGCTGTCGCAAAATCTCAAGGGATAAACATTGCGCAACTTTTCCATGCGAACTTATGCTGACCACTGATCCTATTCAAAATTTAACTGTGTTGGAAGCATGAAGAATTGGGTCCCATTGACGAACTACCACCTCACCACTGCAGACGCGTGTCAACTAGTCACATGATCACATAGCCAAAAATTGGGCTATGTAATCATGGGATAGCCAACAAAAGGCCGCCACATGACTGCCAGTGGGACCACCGCCAAAGAAACCCTACTTTTTAAAAACTTTGAAGACCCGAGCCCACCATCACGAGATTGCATGATGAAGGCAAAGTAAACCGCCAGCCAAGTCACCAGATGTTAAGGGCCTAATCACCAAGAATCAATGACCAAGATATAACCGCGAGTTGCCAGATTGCGGAAAGAAAAACTTAACTGCCAGGCAGCTAAACATCACTAAGAACTGGGACCCACATGGATAGGTGGCAAGCGGTCGCATGATCGCATGTCAGAAAAGTCTAACATGCAGCCATGCGACAACCAATCAGGAAGAGCCTGCAGACCTGGACCCACTTCACGCCCATACAAGAAAATCGAACGGCTTTCACAAAAGCGTAAAGGTTAAACATCGTGCATCTTTACCATGCGAACATATGACAACCACTGATCTTGTCTAAACTTTAACCACACCTAGCAACTGAGAAGAACTGGGCCCACCAACCAATCGCACTTGTGCACATAGGAAACGCTGGCAAATAGGAAACTATGAAGTCGAAAACACACAGGGTTTTCGATGGAAAAGATAAAAAACACACAAGGTTTCTGACGCCAAAAGATAAGCACACAAAAGCTGGAATGCACAAGGTTGAAAACAATGAGGGTTTTCACACAAACTGAAAACATCATAGATTTTCAAAAACACTGTGGGTTTTCGACACTGTGGCAGATTCTAAAATTTGTTTCATGTAGACGTTAGAACTTGAATAACTTTTTGGATTTTGCGATTCAGCACGTGTGTTTTGGACTGGAGCAAGGTGACACAATAAACTACCCAAGGCTAAGGGAACACACCATGAAACACTATGGATTTTCAATGCAAGATGAAACTATGCAACAAGGTGGGATAACTTCAAAATTTGTAGGGAAAAGGCCATTTTCAAAAGATTTTGCATTGACAGGAAAATGGACTAACAGGTTCTTGTGTTTCTACTACATTAATTCTTTTGATTGGATCATCTTTATCATCAAGAAGGTCTTTGATTTCTTTAGGCAAACGTTCATAAGGAAAAAGTTCAGAGCTGTCTGAATCACTATCTGATGGTTCAGTTTCTTCTTTCTTAAGAAGGGGTTCGCCTGGTGCGATCTGATCTATGACATGAGAACAATTACCTTTGAGGTGAAAGGGTTTCTTTTTAATTCCTAAGCCAACTTTGTCTTTATTTTCTCTACCAGTATGTGGGATAGGGGCCTCAAGACCTTTTCCTCTGACTCCTAGAGGTCCTTTACCTGGATATCCCATCTTAGCTATCAATTTATCTCCTGGGCCATATGACTTAGAAGGATCTTTTGGTACTACTGAGTTACTAGTTTGAATATAATGGGATTCAAATTCATCTTTGTATATCCATGCAAGCATAGCTTCATCCTCTTCAAATTCTTGCTTGGAGACTTGTTCTGCTACAAAATTCTTTTTATATGCCTCAAGAGGTTCTTTAGAGTCTAGTTTGGATTGTTTCAAAGATTGTCCATAAGACTTAGGTGAGATAGGGAGAGATGTCAAAGATAAGACTGGCTCTATAGTATATTCTCCCATACTATTTTCTTTGATATTAACCTCTTTTGCAAGATCTTCCATTTTAGATGTGGATGCTTCTTTAGTTGGTTCAATGGAAGATTCTCTGTTATTAGGCACAAGTTTATCTGCACTTTCCTTCAATGTATTGCAAGTGGTAGATATGTCTACTGGAATAGTGACCTCTACTCCTTCATAAGGAAATTTCAAGCATTGGTGAAATGTAGAAAGAATAGCCTTCATCTCATGTATCCATGGTCTCCCTAGAAGAATGTTTTAAGCCAAAGGTAGATCAAGAACTTGACATATAGTATCTCTGATAACTAGACCTACTCTGATAGGTAAGACAATGGTGCCTTTAGAAGATCTTTCTTGTTCGTCATAGGATTTTATAGTTATTTTCTTTCTAGGATCAATAGCCAATTCTGAAAATCCCAATTATGTGATCAAGCTATAAGAACAAATGTTTAGGCTAGCACCTCCATCTATCAACACATGTTTGACTCTATGGTTTTGGATCAAGACTTCTATATGCAAGGGATAGTTATGTGGGTGACTCAAAGATTTTTCATCTTCCTCTGAAAATGATATATACTATGGAGATGTAAGATGTCCAACCATAGTCTGGAACTTGTCTAAATCAAGGTCATCTGGAACATTGGATCCGAGCAAAGCTTTGTCTAGAATGGCTCTATGAGCTGGAGATATTCGAAGCAACTCAAACATGGAGATTTTTGCATTAGTGTGTTGGAGTTGTTGAACAATTCTATAAGATGTTGGCCTTGTGTCTTTAGGATTGGAAGATTTAGAAACAACCTTCTATTTGGAAGTGGACAAAAGATTGAAGGGCATCTTAGGGACATTTGATGAATCTGAGATTTGTCCGTTCAGATGTGCTTGAGCTTGTGATCAAGTAACTGCGTTAGCTGAAGGATGATCTCTATCTCTTCGCACAATTGTGATGACATTGCAATGTTTAGAGAGACAGGGTTCGACCATATTGATAACAACATTATTTCCAGGGTAAGCATAATTGACCTTTGCCCCCATATTAGGTTGAGAAGATGAAACTTCTTGACCATCTTTCAAAAATGGTTCTATGAATGTTGTATGATCATTATTGCTCTTATGATTGTCAATGGTGATATTTCCCTTATCAATCAAATCTTGAATAGTATGTTTCAAGCGTAAGCAGTTATTAGTTTTGTGACCTTTACCCTGATGGAAATCACATAATTCATTCTCTCTCCACCATTTTGGTTTAGGATCTGGATCGAATTGTCGAATCTTAGGAAAGGAGATGATGTTATTAGCTAGCAGAGTTCTCATAGCTGATTCTAAAGATTCTCCAAGAGGAGTGAACGTTCATTTATTATCAGCGGACCACTTTTTATACTCTGGCTTCTTTTGAGATGATTCGGGCACCTTTTGTTCTGAAGCTTTTATGGCTTGGGTACCAATGGTTAGATTGAAAGCTGGTGCCTTTGATGGGGCACAAATAGTATCAACAACACCATCTATGACAATGGCTTTATTCTTGTTCTAGTTTTTATTCTTGTCTTTAGAACTAGATCCTGATTCATACTTGTCCTTTTGAAGTGTGATTTCTCCTTTTTTCACAAGTACTTTTTCAATTTTGATCGCATTGTCTACCATCTTATCAAAAGATGTATGATCTTGCATTTGTAAAGGGTAGTTGATTTCTGGGATAAGATTATTGATGAAGATTTCTAGTTTCTTAGTTTCTGGAATAGGCCTAGCATATAGAGAGAATTTCTTCCTCCATCTTTTGAGAAATGTCAAGAATGGTTCGCCTAGAAATTGCTTGAGATTGCAGATATCGATCACGGTGACTGGATGTTGAATATTGTAGGAGTATTGCTAATAGAACAATTTGATCAACTCCTCAAAAGTTTTGATAGTAGAAGGCAATATAGAGAACCAATGAATGGTTGCTCCCCCTAGAGATTGAGGGAAGAGACGCATCAAATAGGTTGGTTCATTCATGAACTCCATAGATTGTGTATAGAATTCTCTGACATGATCTTGGGGATTTGAGTGTCCATCATACTTATCATACTTAGGCATCTCCACTCTTTTTGGGAATGGTGGCATGTACAAGTCTTTATTAAATGGAAAAGGACATAGGGCCTCCATGGAGAACTCCTTGGGTTCCTTTTCTTTCTCAAGGTTATTAAGCTTGACTTGCATGGCATGCATCTATTTCATCATAGCTATGAGTGGAGTTTCTTCCTCATGTGTAACGATATCTTCAACATTAAAGTTGGGAGGAAGTTTAGCTCCTTGATGAGCCAACTGTAAAAAGTATGCCTCTTTGTCTTCTTTCAAGAAATGCTTCATCATTTTTTTGAAGTTATCATCATTTTGATATTGACCAATTTCTTCAGGTGTGGGTTCTTGATTTGCACCATGTTGAGATTGAACTCTGTGAGAGCCAAATTTTGTCCCTGCTTGAGACATGGTAGTTCTACCCGGGATAGATTGATGTGGAGTTTGTTGATTACCTCTGTGAGTTGATGAAGGAGGAATGTAACCAGTTTTTAATCAAAAGTTGCCAAGACCGTCGTCTTCGTAAAGACCAGAATTGTAGAGTTATTCAAGAGTTGGAGCTTGGAGAGTGGTTATAGGTAAAGTATGGGATGCTTCTCCAGATTTCTTGTGAGAGGAAGCTCTATTTTCCACCATTAACCTTGGGTGAAGAAAAAGAATATGATGAAGACAACTGAAGAAGGATCTGATTCAAGAAGATCAAATGACACAACCTTGTCAAGGTTTTGATTGATTGAAGCTTAGATTAGATGTAGATGATGGAGATTGTGCCCTAGATGTATGGGTAGACTCCCAAAAGATAGCGGACATTAGTTCACAACACTTAGTCATTTTGATGATTGATTGAAGATTGATAGTTATGACAAGGTTTTAACACAAGATAAAAAAATACTCAAATCGATTAAACAGAAGGCTGGATTAGATTCAAAAGGTCACTTTAGGAAAATGATTGGATTCTCAGTATTTGCTGCTCTATTCCTGACACAGTGATTTTTTTGATAGATTTTGGAAATAGGCTGGAAAAGCCGGGTCTATGATAGTTTTGACAACTTTTTGAAATTTCTCAAATGACTTTCTATAGGCTCATACAAAAATGGGTATAGCATGAAATGACAATTTAAAAACTCATACGATTATTGCAAAACTCGCACGACAGTTGATAGCAGGAATTTTGACTTTTGAAAATGATTGGCAGCAAAACTTGTACGATAATGTACCCGATACCATATGACAATCTGGGGGTTCTAAAATGACAATATCCAAAATTCATACGACTTTATGACCTGATGAGATGACTTTTAACTCCAAAAAGGAATTTCACTTCAATTTTTGCAATTTTTTGGGTTTTCAGTTTCAAATTGTTTGCAAATTTCAATGTCTAGATTTGAGGATTGTAACAGATTTGTTCATTTTCAGTAACCAGATAGATAAGCAAGCACACAAAACAGCAAGCAAGTGATTTCAAGCATGTCTGAAAATAATGAACAAGGGCAAAAACAACCTTGCGCATGAACAATCAAGTGACTTATTTGTGCTAATCCTTAGAATTGCTAATTGTGTATGTTCCAAAAAGTTTTGCAATAATGCACATATTCCTAGAAAATGAAAATTTTGCCTCACTAGGGTTTTTAGTAATGGTTTGACTCTGCAACTTTTATGATCCAAGAGGGTGAACTCCAATCCAAGCACACCGGGGTTTTGACACAATCCGAGAACTTAATCTTCAGGATCTGCTAGGGAGATCTAATAGCCCAACAAGAGACCACACCTATGGAGATTTCTTCCAACAGGACATTTATATAGCGATTGTCACTACCACGGTGAAAATGGCTATTACCACTTGAGGTTTCGTCAATGTGGTTGACCCAATTAAGGGAATGTCCACTATGGTTAACCCTCTCTAAAGGTGACTCACAAGATATACCACATGGGTACTAGATAAGATTCAAGGATCTAGGTTTCTGGTACTATCCAAAAAGGAAGTAGAGCATAATCCCCTAGCCTCTTCACTTCACAAAAACAAAGTAGAAAGATAAATTTGATGCGCTAAGACTAAGATTATCTCACAAAGATCTATGATGTCAACCCCTTATGATCTATCAACCTCTCCGGAGAGAGAATGTATCGATCAAAAGTTGAAGACACAGATCTAGTAGATGTGAGATGCCCTCAGTATCCTCCCTACCTACAAGGGTTCCTTCATTGAGAAGAGTTTCACTGGAAACTCACTCTCTCAAGAGCCATGAATAGTGTTCATAGGGCCTATTTACTATGTGTAACAAAGATGTTGAAAAGAAAATCTATGCTCATTTTTATAGCCCAAAATGAAATATGTGATATGAAAGTAATAAAGGTCACACAAACTTGACACGCAAGAGTTCTCTTTAATCCAAATCAAAATGTTATTAGCTAAAAAGATTACCTGAATTCCTCGCAACATGCTTAGTAGATTCTTACCTATTTTTAGCAATTCTTGCACTTTTTCCAATAAAAAACCAGTGAAAATCAATCAAAAATAGAGAATTTAAATTGTTAGGGTTAGCTATTAGTCAAAATCTAAAAACCAAATCTAACAAACTACCTAAAAAAGTGAAACAACAATTGAACCCTAGCACTGAAACTCGTACGACCGTGGGTTACCTCCCAGACGACAATCTAGAAGCTCGTATGACAATGGGTATCAGATCACACAACAATCAAGCTTCCAGACGATAGTGAGTTTCTGCTTGTGTGATCCTCGATCAAATCAACTGTCGTACGATAATGGGTATCTCTTGGTATGAGTTTTTGACAAAACTCGTACGAAAATTGTATGGACAGAAAATAAAAATCATATCTTGGAATAGAAAAAGATAAGAAAATGATAGAAATTGATAAAATTTGAAGGGAAACCCATTTCAGGGCCCCACGGTGGGTGCCAGAAATGTGTGTGTGAATTTTGTGCCTGATCTGTAGACACAACACTTCAGTAAAACATTAGAGGTTAGTTGAAATTGAAATTGTGCAATAAATGAAAAACTAAACTAACCATGCGATTTACTACCTTCTAGTAGATGTGAGTATGTATTCTCAGATTATACTGAGATTAGTGACCTTGATGACACCTAAACAAAGGATTTGAATGCAAAATCTAGATATGGAATGAATGCAATTAATCTTTTTTTTTTTGGTTTTTCTGTGCAATTATGATAATGAAAACTTGATATGAATCTATGCTAATATGAAAATTGATATGCTAAAATGATCTAACAATAATATTCTAAATGATATGGATACTATGCAAAAACAATGAAAATCTCACAACAACTCGAATTCTCAAGATCGATTCTTCAGTCTCCAATTCGGCAGCGCAAGTGTGCAATTTGTGGATGGATTTTGGCAGAGTAAGTATGCAAACTTGTGAGATGATTTGTGAAGAGTTGAAGCCATGATTTATAGAAATCTAGGGCTTTGGAGGTGCATGAAAAAAAGCCATAAATCACTCAAATAACTCAGGTTGACTTTTGAGTTATTTTTAAATAAAGGATAATTAATTCACAAAATCATGCAAAAGCAGAGTTCAACTCAAAATAGAGTTTAGATTTAATTGATAATTGATAGTTGTCTGCTTTTCTGATTGTGCATGTTTTATTTATGAATTAATTTAATAATAAAGTGATTTATTTCCAACTTAACTGATTTTGAAAAATAAAACAATTGATTTATGGGTTAATCAATTATTTTTCAAACTTTTATTCAAAAATAATATTATTAAAAATTGACAACTTGCTTTAATTAATTACATAAGAATTTAATCAATTATTCATAGGATTTTGGATTTATTGTCAAAATTAAATAATACAATTTAGGAATAAATAGAATTAACTTCAATTAAACAATTAAGTGGCAGAATTAAATCTAATTAATTAGATATTGAGAATATTCAATTAATCAAACTTTAGGATAAATAGGATTTATCGCCAAATAATCATTAAATCAAAGATAATTAGGATAATTAGGAATATTACTAGGAATATTCCCTGATGCAGAATTTATGATAATCAGTTAGGATTCGATGATGTTCAGATGTGCCTTAGGTTAGGACTTCGATGTTGATTTCATTCGAATTGTCGATGTATGAGGTTAATGAACCTATAGCCCATTTTTGGGGTATTACACCTTTTTAAGAGCTAAAAGACTTATACAGTCTACCTTGCTAAAGGATTTAAAACTCACAATAAAGTAAGCACTCGGTTAAGAGATTACAATAGGTCTGTTAAAACCACTTGGTTAAGAGATTTACCCTAATACACTTGTTAAAATGCCTCAGTACCTAATCCTTCGGTTGCACTATATGCTAATTACAGATCTTCTCCTTGCAGTATTGTTTTGATCTCTTTTATCAAGTTTATCTATGTTATGTCCTTCATTGCTTAACTCGGTCACTGAACTCTATCTGAATGCTTCACTGTTCATTCTTTCATTCCCTTCGCATCCTCTTCCTTAACATGTTTTAGGGTTCATATCTTATCCTTATATAGACAACTAAACATCTTCATGATTCAAGATCTATGATCTAGATTTACTCTTTTTGTCACTTAAGCTTTACTAATTTCTGATTGGCTCTAAGTGTTGCATAGGGATCAATGATTACAAAATAGGTGCGTAATCACCTACGTGATTTACTCAACAAACAAAATACAAAACATGAATGTTGGCCAAAATGTTTTACCTTGATCACTGTGCCATAACAAAATCATATGTCATTTCTGGATAACTCAGCAAATGATGTCCCTAATACTCGACATTCACTGTACTCGGTATTTGTTGATATCTCTGTCGCTCGGTATTCATACTTACATAGCTTGGCAAAAACTTAACTTGGCTAATACAAAAATACATAGTGACCATTGATTTACTTGACAGTACTACTGCTCGGTAAGTATACATTACATAACTTGGCCTATACATAATGATTCGGTCGCAGTGATGACCGACCATCATTGCCTAGATAATGACTAAGTGTGAGTCACTAATAGTCAACAAAACTATAAAGATCTACAATTACAAGGGTTTGGATTTTTTATTTTCCCTCTAGGGGAAAAGAGCATAGTCTCCTATCCTTTTCATTATTCACAAACATGTTAAGAAATTATTCTTTTTAGAAAGTACAGCATGCAAGGTTCCTAAAATTATTAAACAAAACATAATGTTTATCTTATTTCATCATAGGCAACCTGCATCAAACTCATGTAGTTTCATTTTATGCTCTTTGACATGCATCCTGCAAAAAGATTTAGATCAACATCTTTGATTCAAATGTCCTGCATGAACTTGTTAAGCTACCAAGAAAACACAAAAATAGAACAACATACTATTTTGTCAGACTCAGCTAAAGAAACCAACTGCAGAAATCCAAAAACAAGAGAAGAACCCTTGGTATTTTTAAAAAAAAGACTGAAATGGACTCATATGAGAATATATTATGTTCAATACGAGTATCCCTATATTCTAATACGAGTGACTATCCTGACTCGTACTGGCCTGTGAGAATGCTCGTATGAGAAAATAGAGCCAGGATACAACCAAAATACCAGGAACCTGTGACAAAAATGTGTAGTACTGGACTAGATTCTAGTATGAGAATCTATAGGGTCCAATACGAGAATCTACTACTTTTGATATGAGCTTCAGTCTAGACTCATATTGGCTTGTGAGAATGCTCATACAAGAAGACAAGACCAGAGTACAGACATAATATCTCTTTTGCAAAAAATGACAATGTGAAGACAAAAAATTATTTTTTCTGCCCCACGGTGGGCGCCAGAAATGTGTGTGTGAAAATGTGTGATGTAAGCTAACACAACACTTCAATGAATCATTGGAAAGTTAATCTAAACTATTGAAAGCACATTAATCTAATTTAATACTAACTAAGGTTACTCATTTCCTTCTAGTATATCCGAGTATAAGCTTGCTCTCAGGTCATTGCAAACTCAGTGACAACAATGCAATCTAAATGAAGGATTTTGAATGTAGCTATATGTAAATGCAAGATTAATCTAATTAGATGCAAATGCAAGATTAGTCTAATTAGATGCAAATGTAAGATTAATCTAATTAGCTAAGAGTTAATCCAATTAAACAAAATGAAGTGTTCCTATCTTAGTTTGATGCAATAATGAAGCTATATGCTAAATTAACAAAATAACTAAACAATAATGATCAACTATGAAATATGCAATAAACTATGAATTCAAAATAACAACATAACTCTAATTCAAATTGGGATCCTTTGTGAAGAAATGAGGCATGTTTATATAGAAATCCCTTCGAGAATGAATGGTTGAGATCGATTGGAGATGAGCGATGGAGATTGTTTTGGAGAATCAGTTAACTCCAAAGGTGCATCAGTCATAGTGGAAAATTCCAAATCAACTAGTAAGTTAACTGGACTAACTTGTGGGAACTTCCAAAATAACTAGCAAGTCAACTGGACTGGTTTTCCAATTAACTAACTTATTTCCAAAATGTGATTTGGTTAACTGAACTGTTTCCAAAATCGCATTCAGTTAACTAAAGGATGATGACATAAATGCATTTTTAGAATTTATTAAAATATTTAATGCATTTCCTAAAAATGTGATGATATAATTAATTTAATTCCATTTTTATGATTAATTGATAATCGTTTATTTATTTAATCAATATTTTAGAATATTAAATAAATAAATAAATGATATAGGGTTGATTTAATTGCTAATAACCTTAAGGCTGTAGGAATTAATTTATTAAATGAGATCAAATGCAATAATCAAATTGGATATAGGTTAGATCAAATTGATGAATTGAATCACCTTAGGTTAGGACTTAGGAAATTTGATCAAAATTAGGGTTTTCTTGATGAATAATTGAGATCAGGGGCTTATGATTTTGGTGACCATTTTTAGGTGATTATATGTGCAACTGAAGTATAATCGGGTTTTACCTTAAGGACTATAAGGGGTAAAATTCAGCTGCAATGTTATAATTGATAAAGGAAAAGGTCAACAACACACAAACTTTTTAACTTTAACGACATAAAAATGGCATTTATGTTTAGAATTTGGAGATGATGTAAACTAATGAAATATGTGAAAGTGGATGAATTTTATGCCTATAATTTTTTTTAAAAAAATTTGAACAATAATTCACATAGTTTTTTAATTTTTTAAGTCCATTTTTTACTTGTTGAAAAATGTTGAAAAATGAGGGTCTTGTTCCCACCAAAAAAGAATATGCAAATAATGTTTTTTTCCTTTGATTTCAAAATATGTTATAGATGAAATATATAGCTAGTGCAGAAAAGAAGAAAAATTAGTTTTCAATGTATATTTTCTCTATTATAACTACTCAAAGTCGAACATACCTGAAATTGACAGTTTTCATCTCCCACCAAATTTCCCCTATCAAATCTACACCATTCAAAAAAAAAATTAAACATTCTTGAAGAGAACTCTCTCCTCTAGTGTTAAATATAAAATTTCAATTTTTTTGATAAGCTTTACTATTTTTTTCTATTTTTGAAGCATCTTGTTCTCAAATGTTAAAATACCTACTTGCAACATTTTGAAATTACAATATATTAGATCTAATTAAAATACTATAAAAATTATATGATGATAATATTGACTCTGTGCTCTAAAAAAGGGTATTTTTATATTTGTAAAAAAATATCATAAAAAAGAGTAGGAGTTATTGAAACATCGCTTTTTAGAAATAATTTTATTTCTTTAGTAATTGGTATAAAACATGCATTTAATAGATATTTCCAATTGGAAAAGTTGAAGCACTTATCTAACTTAGCTAGAATGAATCTAGCTAGACCATATGTTTGACAAAAAAAAAATTTAGTTAGAAATACTCAAATTCAGCTGTGCTGATAAGTTATCCTGAAACGTGACACAACTTTGTGCTTTTACCATCTATTAACAAATGAAATAAGGGATAGGATACTTACCTTGAAATGTGTTATGGAATGTTCTTTTTTTTGTTCTGAAAATAGCTGTTCTGGACTTGTAGCTGAATTTTTTATTGCAAATCCATGATCATGGCTGAAAATCCAAAAAATTCTAAAAATATCAAGATGTTGGGAACAGGTCGACCATGTCACTATGTTTTGGAATAGGTTGACCAAGTCACCGCATTCCTAGGGTACTGTAACGAAGTTGACCTGAGTTTTTTTGGTAGCTCCTAGTCTACAACTTCCAAATTTGTAACTGCCCAACTGATAACTTGCAAATCTGTGATAGAATATGTGTGTGTGGGTGACTATGAATGGGTTTGACTTAGTCAACCCTCATTTTGGTGGTTTCTACCTCCATGAATATCCATTAGAAATATGTTGTGCGTGAATGTAGTGCTCTTGAATCCTAGATTGTAGATCCAAAATGTAAAAGAGCTAGAAATGCTAAGAATCTACTCTATAAGTGAAGCCCTAACATGTATGTATATGTGTAAGTGTAAATGTGCAAGATATAGAAAGTCAAAGATCAAACTTGAACATAACACATAAATCATACCAATCCCCCATGGCTAAAGTACTCTAACCATCTTCATGATCCCCTTGCATCTCCATGATATCGTGTAGTTGCTTGAAAATGCTTGAATGCTTGAATTGTTAATGAAGTCCCCACTTTGCAATGAAAGAATAAGATCTATCCCTTAGCTTCCACCTTGAAATTTTTATATGTTAGATTAGGGTGTCCAAACGTGCTTGTACCTTGCTTCCATCATGTTCATATGAGGCTTTGGATGCCCTTTTATAGTGAATTTTAGAAATTAACCCCGCAAGAGCCAACTATAGTGAGCAGGAATCAATGAAACATTACAAATAGGTCTGGGCCCAACAAAACCCAACCACTTGGGAATAGGTCAACTTGGTCGACCTATTATGGAATAGGTTGACCTAGTTGCCCTATTCTTGAATAGGTCAACATTTTCCCCAAGGTGCCACAATCTTGGGCTCATAACCCAGCTTCCAGATTTGTAGGGATTTCAGGTGTAATGTGTATCAAGGATTGAAAATCTGAAGCTAGATTCAGGAAAAATGGGGCCTAGAAAGAGGAGGTTGCATAGAGATTAGATCCTACCTTGACCTATGAGTGAAAAATAGGGAAATCTAGGAAAAAGTGTTAGGTCCTACCTCAATTTCACCTAGAGAGAGAGAGAGAGAGAGAGCTCAAAGTGAAATTGTGCAATACAAAACATACTAAAGAGGAGCTAAAAGGTCATAAATTGAAGTGCATCCAATTTAAGATGGTACATGTAGAAACTTATTCACCCCCCTCCCTCTCAATTGCTTGTTGCCTATTTTCTACACGATCAAATTACTTGTAGACTCTTTAGGAATGATAATACAAAGAGTCTGGATATGTTTTCAGAGCATCCTAATATGGTTTGGGAAACCTTTAGCTACTGATATGAGTACATACTGGGAGAGGGATATATTTTGT
This sequence comes from Chamaecyparis obtusa, assembly GCA_027943335.1. Taxonomy (NCBI): domain Eukaryota; kingdom Viridiplantae; phylum Streptophyta; class Pinopsida; order Cupressales; family Cupressaceae; genus Chamaecyparis; species Chamaecyparis obtusa. Next base: position 873,105 of record BSBK01000891.1, on the reverse strand, counting down.
TTCAATTTTTTCACCTAGTTAATTAAGAACCAACATTATGTTGGGCACACACTAACCATTTTGAAGAATCTCACTAGCCTTGATGCAGACATTGAACAAGGATTGACTGATGAGTTTTGTGCTTGGGGTCTTTTTGAGCAAGAGCTGGTTTTCAGACAACAACAAACTCTAAGAGGAAGAAATAATCATCTTCAATGACAAAGGAGAGGAGGATGATGAGGAAAATTCTCCTGCCAATTCTCCAAGATTGGCTACTAATTAGTGCTTATCACTATCAATTGTAAAGGAAAAAATATAACTCATTTTTTGTATAAAATTTGTCTCCGGTTAGGACATACAAGAGAACACACACACACACACACACACACACTTCTACAAATTTTTCATCTCGCATAATATATATAACTGTTATCTAAAATATTTTCCTCTTATGCGAAATTTTTCCTTTATCTTGTTGTTCATATTATTTAATTTACTTGTAATTGCTTCTCATTATGGGTCCCAAAAATCCATTCTAGAAAGAGAAGAAATTTTTCTAGTCAATGTTTTCTATGTTAATTATTAGTTTGCAAGTATAAAAGAATTAATTTTGCTATATCACATTGCTAATTGGAGCAAAATTCACTTTAAAAATATGTATCAAAGAGAAAAATCATCCACTATATATAGTAACCATTGGAGAATCAGAGTATCATTGTTTCCAAAAAGAGGATAATGAGTTACTTGGAGTGAAATTTGAGCCTTAACATGTTTTTTTTTAATAATGCACCTAACCACTTACTAACTATGGATGTATTCAAATATTTTGTCATTTTTTTATTGTTTCTTCATTCCAATCACATGATGAGGTGAGCTATGAAAATGACCTTCATATCTACTCCATAGACCTGCCTTCAAAAAAGACATGCTAGAAACACTTAAGGAAAGAACATCGAGACTCTAAAAGTTTCCTTTTCAAGAAAATGAACATGTATTGTAGAATTTCATCGAATGAAAAAATAACCTACCTACCCTATCCTAACTTAACAACTTTATAATCTACAAAGACCCATTAACTAGATTTTGGAAATAACTTCCCCTATTGCTTAGCTATCTATATTTCTTATGAATTGGTTATATTGTAATAAAGATGGGGGAATAAAATGAACACAATGCTTATTGAGACATGTAGATGCACTAGAAAGAATAATATATACATCAACAAGGTCATCACTTCCTAGCAGGGAAGGAGGAGACATATTTACCTTTGGAGAGACTTTCGTATGTTAAGGGTAGGTCATGATAACAAATAAGTGATTAATTTCCTATGATTCTAGATGTCTCATGACATCCTCATGAGATTTGGGGAGTTCTTACATCAAACCCATTATAGGGTTTTGTGTCATCTATGTTAGTCTAGACTAGATCATCTGATGGCTCCATAGAGGCCTTTTCTTCAAGTGTAAGCCTCTTTTTGAGTGATGCATGAATAAATTCTAGTTCTTCCTACAATTGGAAATCTTCTTCCTCTTCAACTTTGTGTTTTTGGGCAAATTCTTCTTGTCCTAGCCTTTGACTTTCTTTATGGTTCTTAGAAAGTCGATGGTCATCATTTATGCTTTGGGGTTCTCCTTTTGGTTGAATGTTGATGGTGAATTTTGATTCTTCTCATGCCTTAAGTGTTTTGGTTTCTCTTTTTGGTATAGGCACCTTATTTGGCTTCCTTTCCTCTATAAGTACCACTTCCTCTTGTGAAGTATTAGAGTGATGATGACTAGGCATTGAAGCTTTATTTTCACCATTCTATGACCAACTTGAACTCCAAATTATGAGACCCCCTTTAAAAAGTGAGAGATGTTTAGGGAGAATTACTAGATTAGGAAAAACTCCTTTAAGTCTAGGAAAAAGGATAGTCCTTTTTGTGAATATGGATCTACTTTTTTAGATGCATCAATAGTCCACCCACATTGTTGTTTTCTTACTTCCTCTATTTTTAGTGTCTGAAAGTGATTATAGCAATAAAATAAACCTTGAGACTTGGCCCTTTGGCTTTCTTCATCTATCCATTCTACCTATTTATAGAAATCACAAAGTATTTTTATGATATTTTATGTAGCAAGTTCTTCTGCTAGATAGCTAGGATTAAAAAATTGGCATGCTTTAGGTTGATAAGTCACTTGTTATGGAAAATTCTCATATCTCATGCTATAGTAGGACATAAAAGTAGGTGGCCATGAGTATTTCTCCATAGTACATGTAAGGATTAAGGAAACAAATCACGGTCTACTATAGTCATTTTCCCATGACTGACATGCAACATCACATAGTACTAAACACATGCTTCTAAAAAGTAAGGACACCAATGAACATACTAGATCTTTAGCGAAAAATGTCTTCTATGGTCCCACTAGGCATGTGTCAAAAAATATTATTGATCACTAAGAAACTCACACCTAGATAAGGGAAGTCAAAAAGTTTTAGAGGTATGAGACTCATTACACCCTGTGGAAAAACCTCCAAGATTTTAGAAGTCATCTCTTTATGCTTGATGAGTTTCAGGAAAGAGAAAGAGGATTTCCTCAAAACAAAGCTAAACCAAAGGAGTGAGTGCCAATGCAAAGCTTTTGCAACATTGCAAACCTTCCTAGAAGTCTTTAAAACAACTTTGGAGGATGTAGGTATTTTCAAGAGGGAGACACAAAGAGGTGAATGACCTTATAGACTGGATTAGAACCCCACAAAGAGTAGTGTTTGGGTTCTAGATAAAAATAGTTTGTACAAGGGTTTGAAAAAAGAACACAACCCAAATTTTCCAACTAATTATTCAGGGGAATTAACCACTAAAGGTACAATTCATCTTCCATTTTAAAGGTATGTGGAAGAGTAAAAAATATACATGGTCCATAATTTTTCAGGATAAATGAAAGACAACAAGACCAACATTAATAAACACAATCTACTACAAAAAGAATCAACACAAAACACACTAATAATAAAATGAAGAAAGGCAACAGAGGTACAATCTCTAGAATTTATTAAAAGCAAACATACTAAGGCTAGAACGCAGATCATAGATTACAATGTTCTCAAAATAATACATTGCCCAAGATTTTACAAACCGTGAATTATGAACCCTCAAACTCTCCATTTTACAATAGGTTTGAGGATTTTATAAAAAAATGTTCCCTATTTTTTGTCCAATGGCATCATTACCCTTAATCATGGTGGTTGTTAACCGCTTCCCATGTTGGTGGCCTTATTAGTTTTTTAAACAATTGCAACAAAATTAAAATTTTAGCAACATATTTTACCTCCAAAAAAATCCCTAAATTTATTATAAGGAATCTAAATTTGACGGTGAAATAATTTTCAAGTCCTTCCCCAAACATATCCTTAGAATAGGTGCTATTATCTAGAGAAAAAAATATGATTCATTTTATAATCCAAAAAAAATTAAAAATTTGATGATTCTCTTTTTTTTTTTCATAAAATAATTTCCAAAAAAGGCATATAGGCAAAGATGCAACATCTAGGGGAAGGGGCCCATTTACAACTCATATTTCAATTATAGTTCATTGAATTTGGCTAATTAAAAATTCATTAATCATTTAATTGGCTAAAAATTGCCCATTAAAAAAATAGCAATTGGATCAATTGTAAAACTTTATTGGTAGCAACAATGCATGATCTTGGGGCATAAGCATTGGATCAATTGCACAAATTTTGTGGTGCTCAAAACAAGACAATGTATAATATATTTGAGATGATACTTTGAAATGACTACTTTTTAACCCTTTCATACATAATAGATTTTACAATGTTTGTTGTAACTCATAGAAACTAAAACAATAATCATAAGACACTTTGGACAATTAATTACATATAAAGACAACCAAAGAAAGTCTGATGTACCCTTGAAGAACTTAGGGCCCGTTTGGTAGCGGGAATTAGGAAATGTTGAATTTGATCAAATGCTGGAAATGGTCAAATCATGGATTTGATAATCCAGTTTTTCATTTTCAGATTATAGTTAGGACTGTTTGGTTGACCCGGAATATGAGCGAGAAGATGTATATCCTCTGTTTGGTTCCACCTTTTAAAACTAGAATTGGAATTTGACTATGATTATTATTTTATTTTTTGAACTATTTTAATATTTTTTTATATTATATTTTATTTTCATTAGTTCATTTTATGATTTATTTTGTTATTTTATTTAATTTTATAGAGAAAACCATAAATATTTTTTATTTTATTTTATTAAATTTTATATAGAAAATCATTAAAAAAATTTAATTTTTTTTTAATAAGGTTAATATTTAATTTTGTTTAATTTTATATTCAAAATCATAAATGAGTCATAAACAACAAAAAAGTTCTCGAGTTTATCAAAATATGTCCAACGTATCTACTTTAAAAAAAAAATCATGTATCTACAATATCCGTCTATTAACTACATTTACGCATATGTTCCCAAAAAAGTAGTCTGCATACTACACAAAGAATGCATCGCAGAAACATGATTTCTACTTTCGCCATTGAAAATAATTTTGCAGCACTAGTTGCCTCTCGAGCCTTGCACTCCTTGCACTCATTCCCTATGTCAAGAAGGGATGTAGATGGGGTTGACATAAAGTTGGGTATAGCTGTAGATGGAGTAGACATACATTTGGGTTCATCGACCCATCGGAAGAATTTGCATTTACTATTTCCCTGCAATACCAAATTTACATCAGTTCTTCCTAAAATGATTAGTTGTCACATTCTTTTTAAACATAAAACTATAATTACATATCCAGACCTTTTTATTTTTTGGGCAAGCCCAAAATTGACACCCAGGATTTCTTGGTGTCTATGACGTCCTTAATATGCATTGCCCAGCACCACATTGACACATTGGCGCATTGACCGAAGTCATCGACGCTATCACAATCTATGGTTGATTAAATACACTTCATAAAATTTTAGAATTTTCACATAATCAAATCTACTCTAACAATCCATGGTTGATTAAAGAGACCTTCTATTTGAAACTGAAAGGATCTAATAACACATCTATACTTGTACATAGAAGATGGGGAAGAACAAAATCCAACAACGAAATGGTGGTGTGAAGACACACCATGCAAAGTTCTCGTAATAAATGTAACACACCAAGGAGTGACATCAGAAATATGTGTTGTCATCAGAAATATAGATTGTAAGTTGAAATCATGAACAACATATGAGATTCAAATACAGTTCATAACATTTTAGAAACTCCACATAATCAAATCTACTCTAACAATCCATGGTTAATTAAAGAGATTTTCTATTTGAAACTGAAAGGATCTAATAACACATCTATACTCGTACATAGAAGATGGGGAAGAACAAAATCCAACAACGAAATGGTGGTGTGAAGACACACTGTGCAAAGTTCCCGTAATAGATGTAATACACCAAGGAGTAACATCAGAAATATGTGTAGTCATCAGAAATATAGATTGTAAGTTAAAATCATGAACAACATATGAGATTCAAATACAGTTCATAACATTTTAGAACTCCACAGAATCAAATCTACTCTAACAATCCATGGTTGAGTAAAGAGACTTTCTATTTGAAACTGAAAGGATCTAATAACACATCTATACTCGTAATAATAAATGTAATACACCAAGGAGTAACATCAGAAATATGTGTAGTCATCAAAAATATAGATTGTAAGTTGAAATCATGAACAACATATGTGTACTCAAAGAACTGTCAACATGTATATAAGATGGCAACCATAAGTAGGTGTTGGAGCAATGTACAAAATTTGTACAAGCTGGAGTACTATTTTAAAAAACTACTCCAGCTTGTAGTTTTTGTGAATTGCTACAACAACAAACCATGTATTCTAATCTCACCAAATTCTTTGAGCTACCAGTGTCATAAACTAAGCCCAATGCATATATAGTCTTCTTAGGCATAATTGACAAGCCAGACTTTAAATTACAATTATGAGTTAAGTTGTCTCTATACACTAGTTTAAGTAGAAGGGCTTGGGCACATTATAGTCGTAGAAGCACAGTGGAGAGAAATTCATGCTCAAGAATACCACTTATCATCATTCTGTCTTGAGCAACTGAATTAGTGTCTTGTATTGTTCATTTTGTTGCACACAGAATCAGTATATAATACAATTGTATGAACATAGTAGACCATATATAATTACATTACTGATTCAATGTGCAACAGAATGAACACCGATTCAGTGTGCAACAGAATGAACACTACAAGACACTGATTCATTTGCTCAAGATAGAATGAACACTACAGGATGCTGAATTAGTATTGTAATTATATATGGTCTACTATGTTCATATAGTTGTATTATATACTGAATCAGTGTGCAACAGAATGAACACTGAATCAGTGTTCATTCTGTTGCACACTGAATCAGTATTGTAATTATATATGGTCTACTATGTTCATACAGTTGTACTATATACTAAATCAGTGTGCAACAGAATGAACATTGAATCAGTGTTCATTCTGTTGCACACTGAATCAGTATTGTAATTATATATGGTCTACTATGTTCATACAATTGTACTATATATTGTAAGTTAAACATTGAAAAGGTGGAATTGGAATTTGAGGGCCAAATTCCACTTTTGGAACTCCCATTTTATAAAATCTCGTCGGGTCCACGAGCTAAAATATAGTTGGTTTGGCATCCATGTTGTTTTTATCTCCGCCATTCTTCACGACAGGGCTACATCCAGCCTAAGAAGATGATATATGCATTGGGCTTAGTTTATGAGCTCATCTAAAGGCATAGCTACATTCACAATCATGAAATAATAGTAAAAACAATATCACAATTATGAGCTCATCTTCATCATGTGTTACTCCTTGGTGTATTTCATTTATAATCATCAAATAACAGTAAAAACAATATCATCATGGCGAAAATAGCATAAAAATATCATAATGCATGAAATAACAGTAAAAACAATATCATCACAGCTGAAATAGCAGAAAAATATCATAATGCATGAAATAATAATATCATCATGGCTGAAATAGCATTATTGCTATAATTGATCTTCATCATGTGCTGCTCCTTGGTGTATTCCATTTATAATCATGAAGTACCAGTAAAAATAATATCATCATGGCTGAAATAGCAGATAAATATCATAATGCCTAGGTGTGGCCATAAAACAATATAAAAAATAGCTATAATTTGTACAAAATAAACAAATTTAACCACAAAACACAATTGGTAATTGATAATTCAATGCCAACCCAAAATCATACACGAATGTGATTGATGCTACCAACACAATCAGATACTATCTTCAACTCTTTTGCACCTGCAAGTAATGTTGTCAATCCAGTGTATTATACAATGTCATTGATTCATGGGACTAATGACTGGGTAGTAGTTACTTTATTTAGACTGATGTTATATATAGGGTTTTTTTGACTATATGTATCTTGTAAATACTGCAAACTTCTCGTAGCGTAGGATGATGATATCATTTTGAGCTTTTAGTAGTATGTATTAGCAGCATTAGATGTTACTTGATCAACACTACACTTTGATATCTTTTTGATTGTATTAGCTAATTAAACTGTCTTTAATATAAAAAAAAGTCTCACTTAACACAAAGAATGATGATCTATGATCCCACTTATGAATGTGTCTGTAATATAATTGATAAAATACATAGGACAACGTCACTACTATCTCTAATATGACAATTAGATATATGCCTAGTGATCAAGTCTATATATATAGATAATACTAAGATTAGCTTGATAATATGTATGATCTGCAAATGATAATATATGGATTGGATAGTAGATCACTGTTGCATCTGATATGTCTTTAGGGATTATGCAAAGTTAAGATATTCCAATCTGCAGATATATAGAGATCTCTGCTCTTCCTAATATATTGATGTAAATTATGCAATGAACCTCCTGATAACAATGAAGCTTTATAGTGTTGTGTCTGATATATCAATAAGACTATACAGTTATGAATATGTTGCTATGTTTGATATTTCAATATGTATGTACAACTTAAGAGGGTATAGCTTATAGCGATGAGTTGTTTTTCCCATACATTAAAGTTACTAGGGACAAATTGACTTTGAGAATAGTCATGATGCATAGGGTGATATATAGTCCATCTATATTCCATACCCCATGAAACTCTGAAAAAAAATAGGAATTTCTTTCTTTTTTTTCAATTCACAAAACATGAATTGCTTACAAAGACAGCCTAATCATTTTTGTTCTCTCTCACACACAAAAAATTCATCCCAAATAAACATTCACAACCACACTAAACAAGCACATTAGATGTTTGATCATGAGAGAGTTGGCATGAGGATGCAACAAGCACATTAGATCAGTATTGGCACATTGAGATGGCATAAATTTAATGGTTCTCTAAATTTTGTGCTTAACAATAAATTGAAAATATTAGGAAACAAGTTTTTCCAGCATTCCTAAGAGCAACATTCATTTGTCAATGTCATTTAGTAGGGTATAAGTAGTCTAATTGCAATGACAAATCAAAAGTTTACTCCTTCCATGGAGCCTTGACCCAACTGCATAAGTAATAGTACTTCATCAATTTCTGATTATGAATGTAGATTGTTTGAACTCTAGAGAATAACATGCTCATTTTGTTTCAACTTGTTGCAATGGAAGGTTAATGTGGTTGAAATGGCTGGTAGCTAGAGGTCTACAAACTTCATGGCAATATACTGCACCCTCTCATCTTCATTCATTTGCAAGAACCCTTTGGCTCTATCTTTATCAGCCATGAAGGTGTCATATGCTTTTAGCATAGTTTGTTGAGTCAAATCAGGGATGCTTTTGAGAGCCTCATAGACACTTGCCAAGACAAAATTTGATTCAGAACTGTCCACTTTGAGTACAAAAGGCACACGGAAGTCCTCTTCTATTCTTTTCATAGTTTCACAAAGCACATCCATTGAACCAGTCACAGTTGCCTTCTTCCTCTTTGCCCTCCTTGGTGACAATGTTGAAAGATTTGGACGAGCACTTGTAGTCGATTGATTGGAATGATGTAATTCATCATCCAAATCAGTTGTAGCGTTAAGAGGTGTACTTATAGGGACATCCTCATCACAATCCACGTAAGCGGCCCCATCCATATTGAGCCCTTCTTTTGTCTCTTGTGTAGTAGTAGCGGCGGCACCTTCAGCTAGGTCATTACCTACAATGATGGCTAGGTCATTGTAGTACTGGAAGGGTTGTCTCTTGTACACTTTGGCACTTTTGAATTCTTTTCTTTGCATGTTGTCATGATGAATGAATTATATCTTTGTCTTCTATCTAACTCAATAAGAAGGAAATATTGCTAAGACCAACATATTCAAAACAACATGTTACCTTTAGAAGCTCCTCCCACACTATGTCATCAGCATCCACACATTGAGTAGCTTCATTCCATGCAAACCCACTCATATTCTTCAACTCTCTCATGACTCTAAAACCTTGCTTCCATCCTTTAAGCTTATTTTTGAAATTTTCCTTTGACAAATTAAGGTGCATATCAGCATTGAAGTTCCTCTCAATGGCTGTCCAAGCTTCTTTTTTGAAGCCCCCTTCGCCTTTCCTTCCTAGGTGAACTTGATCATGGAGCAAGTTTAGGAACTTTCGTTCCATCTCTCTTGTCCACACAACCTTCTTGGAGGAAGAAGTTGACTGGCTTACTGGAACCTCATCATCCATGCTCATCATCAGATCTGTGAAGGACATCACCTACACCACCTGTTGTATGCAATCATTAGCTACATGCAAATGAGAATGGATATTAAAGAAATAGTAATACAACAGTGGCATATAATCCAAAATATTGCATTTATGCATGATATCCAGCAATATGTAATATATTTCTTTATTATCCATTCTCATTTGCATGTAGCTAAGTATGCATGTATATATGGTCTACTATGTTCACACAGTCTACTATGGACTACTATGTTCATACAGTATGCTTGAATGGTCAATATAAAACACTTAATCCATCTACTTGTATACTTAATATTTTTTGTATATGTTTGTCAAACCATATCTTGTTTGATTCTTATGCACCACCATCAAAGAGGGCATCATAGTCAAAATATGAAACGGGCTCTATACGAGAATTGAAAAGAATAGTTAAGAACATTAAAAAGACATTTAATATGGAAAATTGGAAATAGTAACGCGATTAACAATCAATTGCTGCCATCATTAGTTAAGAATTGGCCACCTTTTCCATTTAGAAATGGAACTTCATTACACATATCATTATTTATGTATCCAACACCATTATACTATAATAACCAACTCTACAAATTTGCAGAGGAACCAGATTTCTATAGCTTACCGGATCAGCTAGTGTTGATAGAAGTCTTAACATCAAATATTTAAATATAAGTTTTGCCTGTGTCTATTTTGTTAATCCATAAAGTGCAGAAATTAAATTGCTTGTATCTTGCAAACTGTGCATCAGATGACCACAACATTTGAAGGAGAGAAGCACTACAGTGAGAGGAACAAATCCATAAAATCTCAAGTAAATCCAAGTTATATTATTTCTAAGTGATCAGCCACGTCACATACAACCATTTAGCCTATTTCTCAAGATCCATGCATTTGATGACTACTATTTTTGGTGGTAAGAAGTATAATGTTATTACCAACAACCCCACAAAATTTCTCAAGAATCCAGTTGGTAAATTTTGAGAACATGGATGAACAAGTCTGCTACGAGAATTCTGGTAACAACAGCTACAGGAATTATGTTAACTAGTAGGGATTCTTGTAACAAGTAGTTTGAGGATTTGTTCTGGATGGTGAACATGGTACTTGGTCATAACTGCTAAGAAAAGTTTTTTTTTTAATGTTTGGATGCTAGAAATGGGCTCATTTTAATAGAGGTCCATGATTCTTGGAGATAATTTTGAAATGATTTGTAAAGAAGCCTCCATTTGATCAGATTTGGTGCAACAGATTTGAGAGAGCCAATCACATTAAGATGGTTGATATGAAAGAAGCAGTATACATCATCTATATGGTTAACTTTCTATAGATTGTCATCTAAATTAACTTGGATTGCTTCAAACGGTTGTGGAAATATTGTTTGTAGTTTGAATGTATGCAATAGGTATGCAACTTGTGTGTCAGATATCCTTATCAAAGACTCAATCTTCCATCCATATGCCTGCACAGTTTTTGTGCCACAATTTGTGGGTAATCATTGAAGTAATAATATAATAGGGAAAAACTATTGAATTTATAAGATAACAAATAACAAATAACAAATGTTGTAGATGCAAAATTTTAATCAGTTTGCCAAATTTGCAAAACATTAAAAATCCCAATATTTGAGCCATAAACAACACCACATCAACAATGCAGATGTACTTACTCTATGTGTGAGAATGCATTTGCATTGTTCATGTGTTGTGGTCAGTTGTTCAACATCCTGTTCCCACCAACTCTATCCTTTTTAAAACTTCACCAAGGGATTCATATATAAGTTGTGGGGATTCTTATCTGGGTTTTTTTATTCAATGCATTTGTAAATTGATTCTAATATATTAAAATTTACACTGGCCAAACATGAATTGAGGTTTGACAAACACATACAACAAAAAAAAATGAAAAACTTATAAGATGGATTAAGTGTTTTACATTGACCATACAAGTAGATGGATAAAGTGTTTTATATTGACCATTCAAGCATACTGTATGAACATAGTAGACCATAGTAGACTGTGTAAACATACTATGGTCTACTATGGTCTACTGAATCAGTGTGCAATAGAATGAACACTGATTCAGTGTTCATTCTGTTGCACACTGAATTAGTATTGTAATTATATATGGTCTACTATCTTCCACATGAAAAGGTGCAATTGGAATTTGATGGCCAAATTACCATTCTCTCAATCCCCATTTAGAAGAAAAAGTGTCAAACAAGATACATACATGAATGTTAATCAAAGAGAAATCAAAGTTAGAAATCATACACAGGCTTCATTTCTTTCAAAGAATATTGTAAATGTAAACTATGAGAACACATGTTTTGAGTATCAGCATTACAACAATATGATTTATACTTCGTAATGCAACAAGGCTTACAAATTCAAGAGGCATAGACAATAACTAGTTAGGAATGAAAGCACATTAAAGAACAAAGAAAGGTCTTGTAAAACTACAACTAATCTCTACATCTGTAGTCTTCCCACATCCTACTTGCTATATCATCTCTAAATTTCCCCCAATCATCCCTATCACGCTGACTCAACACATATGTCTCAAGTATTGGTACATTTATCCCATCACGATCGTCATCCTCTTCAATAACCACTTCGGATGGAACACCGTCCTCTATAGTAATGAAGTTGTGCAATATGCAACATGCCAAAACAATACGTGCTTGTGTTGTGATTGGATAAGATGATGCATGCCTCAAGATAGGAAAACGTTGCTTCAAAATGCCAAATGTACGCTCTATTGCATTTCTAAGAGAGGAGTGTCGGTGGTTAAACAACTCTTGTGGGTTGTTTATAGGATTTGCTCTTGAAAACTCCTTCAGGTGGTAACGTGTACATCGGTAAGGTGCAAGAAATCCTGGTACATTTGGATATCCAGCATCGACTAAATAATATTTTTCTACAAAATAACATATATTGTTAAACCATGAAACATTGACACTGTCAAACATTTATCATTTTCTTCAATAAAAATATGGTGTGAAATGGCATACCCGGGGGAACTACAAGTGGATTGGCTCTACTGAGAGCTGAAGCTAGAACACGGCTATCTGTAGCAGACCCTTCCCAACCAACAAGAACATATTGAAACTTATGATCAAAAGAAGAGACAACCATAACATTTTGTGACAAGTTCCTCTTGATATTTACCATGTAAGTCGACATCGACAATGACTGGTATATGGGTTCGATCAATTGCTCCAACACAATCCTATAGAAAGAAAAACCGCAGTCAAGAAAGACGCAATAATAAGATTATCACTAAGCAAAGAAATTTGTAGCGCTAGGGGGTTTACCTTGAAGTAAGGATCAAAATGCTCCTTCCCACTAATTTCAGGAGTGTTTGGCCCAGGTGCTATGAGATAATCTGCATGGAGTGCTAAGACAGTCGTCAAGGCCTTCTGGAAGTATTGGCTTACTGTCTCTCTGGAGTGACCAAAGTTGTGGGCAATCTTAAGATTCCTCAGATTGTGGCCAAGGGTGTGGAGAAACATGACTAATTGTTCTTCTAACATTATGCTCATCGTATTTGATAGGCTTCCTTTTTACCTTACAAGATTGGCTAGCCGAAAGAAGGTTGCTAGACTCATGCGAATTTGGTCATGACAATGCACCTCACTCAAATGAGTAATGCATTTATAAAAACCACTTCCATCACTTCTTTCCTTACGCTTTGTTTGCCTACCTTCAAGCACAAACACTTCTTTTGCTACTCCAAGGATAACAAGAATAAGTACTTGAATACGATCTTTTCTGACCTTCCTACAAATGAGTCCTTTAATGTTTATATCGTTGATAAGATCCATCCCTGAAAAGTACATGACGAAGAAGGTTTCAGATACAAAATCGACAGTCACAGGCACATATACATTTATATAAGTATGTAATATTATTAATCATGTTTTACAAAAAGATCATTGAAATGAACTTTAGATTACAGGGAATATAGTTTCATGGCCAGCCTTGATTAATTGCATCATGTATATAATTTAGATGGATGTAGATTAATTGAATCACATTTTCATGGTAACATGGTAACAGGATAAACAGAAGCAAGTTAGAACAGAGTAGGAAAATATGAGCTTGTTAGAACAATAGGGAAGGGTGCTTTTGCTAAAGTCAAGCTTGCAAGAAACATAGAGATAGGAAAGCTTGTGGCCATCAAGGTGATTGAAAAAAGTAAGGTAGTTTCATGTATTGATAAGTTTCATGCAATGTTTAAAGCTTTCTTGCAAAATTTATTGAATACCAATCTTGTTAAATTCTACAAAGTATGCGACCTGCTACAAGTACTAGGGAAAAATCAAGCAACAGTTTCATATCTATTTAAAGACCAACTGTTAGGCAAAATGTTTTTTAATTGATAAAATATTGAAGTGTGTAGCCTCTTGCAATCCTTTGTGTTATGTGGCTTGCTTCAATTATTTCTAGTTTCTTATGGTTTGCAAGCTAATTAAGCATCCTAATGCAAATTCTTCTAGTTTAAGAAACTCTAGAACTACTGCAAGGTGAAGTCAATTTAAGTAGAAGCATCATAAATAAAATAAATTATTGTAGGGACAATTACATATCAAGAAACAAGAGAGATGAACATAGCTATAAGAATAGAAACTTGACTCTTTATTATATTCTCTTATGCTTATGTGCTTCAATATCACTAGAGAAACCATAACTATAACTCCTCAAAAATAACCATATAAGGACCACATGCATTGACTAATCCATAACAACCACCTATGGACTGACAACAATGAATTAAACAAAAATACAACTAAGTTTTGTCCAAACATATATAATTAGTCTCCCATTAATGTTGAAGCTTGTGAGCTCAAAGGATTTGAGCTCCTGCTAGACAGTTGAACCATACGCTTTGTGCCCCTGCTAAACCACGCTAGTGCATTTGGACCATTTGTGTTTATGTATGGGATGATGTTCCTAATTTGTGGCCTCAACTAGATCTGACCAATCTAAAAATTCTTGAGGTAACAATCAAATTTTTTTTTAAAAATAGTTATATCCCAAGATAACATAAAACATGAGTTGGCTAACATGTTTAATTACCATCTCTGAATCAAGTTATTACAATAGCCAAAACAAAACTATAAACCAGACTATTACAAATTGGTCACCTACAACAACATTTGAGAAGAATCTTTGTCTATAGTTGTAATTTATTATGCATGCTGGCTCATCAAAGCACTATCACGTTTGGTTAGGACATTTTTCAGCCCCATCTTGCCAGTTAAGTAATCATCTATATAACACCTCATCAATCACATCGTCTGGCCCTATCATATAGCTAATTACCACTTGAAAGAGGATCAAAAGCATGGTGAGTAGACTGCCACCAAAGGCACACTGATGTAATCTCAAAGACCTAAGATAACCATTTCCAACCACTTAAAAGCTAGGGTAGTAGATGACCCAAGTAAAATTCATCACGATTTACCAAGACAGGGAATGCAATTAAAGGCATTCAAGACTGTATTCTGACAGCTTCCCAAGACTGACAGATAACAAGCTATAAGGAGTAGAATAAGTGGCATTCTAAGAGCAAATGAAGATTATTGAATATGAAGCGATATTGCCTCCGTTACCATCAGACAGGTTGCCATAGGACATTGGCCAGATCATGATAAAATCTAGTTCCTTGGGGAGAAGTTCCTGCCTTTGTATACTTTTGGGCTTGATGGGTTAATTTAGCTGGGCTGGAAAAATTGCTAGAGAAGGAGAGCTTACACTTTGGAATCCTTATTTAGAAGATTACTTCTTGCATGAATTGAAAAATTTAAAAGAAGAAGAAGGAAATTGTAGAAGGATCTAATCTATCCTAATTCCTATGGATGGAACTGCACTAGTTAAAACTTCCGTCAAGACCAACAGTCAATGATTTTTCTTATACTGTTATAGTAATTTTTCTTATTTATAAAGGAATCCCTCGTGACCGCTTTCTTTTAATGTGAACTTTGGTTTTTTTAAACCAATCAATTGCTCTGCGATCCCTTCCCATTTCTTATTACCAACAAAGGAATTCTTGAACAAAATGTTGAATAGTATGAATACAATCAAAATGCCGAGCATTGACCTGTAAACCATTTTTTGTCAAATCCTTGCTCATCTCCGATCATTTGAGTGCCAAGACACACTTCGGAAATTACCATAAGAGAAAAGCATTTCAGTCTTGAAACAAATGTCAAAGGCAACAGACAAGGTAGTTGAGTACAATGTCCCTAAACATTGTGAACATGGCATTACTTGTCTATTAAATCAATGCAATCAAGGTGGTTATCAAGGGTTAATACTTATTTTGTGTCTCTTCTCACCAAAAATTGAAGTTAACTCTTAATGACATGCAGTATGCATTGGTAATGCTCCTATAGGAAGCTATCTTTTTAGGATCATAGTGGCATAAGACACAAAAGAAACCAAAACAACATGCTAGTCACATCGAAGTCAGTTTCACTCAATAATGAACATTTCAATGCATCACACTGGGACATATTTTGATTAAATTTATTGGGCATCTTGCATACATAAATGTAGACACATGAAAACCGATCATACCCACTCATCATAACCCAACCAGTAGACTTATAAAGCAACTGTACAAAAGACTCATTATGGAAACTCTGAGGACAACTGAAGATTGACTTTTGAAGGAGATCAGCCTCCTTCGCCTGGTTTATGCAATGTACTGAAGTACCAAGTTCAAGAATGTGGGAATAATCATAAATATATTCTAGAAGACATTGATATTCAGTAAGCGGGCCATATATCAAAAAATTATGTTATGCATCATGACAATCGGTCATTATAGATGTCGTATACATGGGTTTTTTCTTCTGTTAGGCAACATTGTTAGACTATGTAAATTAATCATAGTTCTCATAGTCAATTTGAAGATAGTAATCCTCATTTAGGCCTACATGCTTCCTTCCTACGTACCTAACGACTTGACTTTCTCTGTCTAATGTGTATACTTGAGATCAGACAGTTACGTGTTCTGTAAAAAACCCTTTTTTGTGTGGATAATATGTTTGGATGTTATACTAATCTTAAGCCCAATGGCTTATGTCAATTTTTCAATTCTGCACTTGTTTAGTAAATGGATTGCAGGTGTCCATACAACTAAACCTTGGAAGAGCCAAGCTCTTGGCAGATGGTAGCCTGTGTATATACAAGTAATAGATTGTAGAACTGTTTCTGCATGATGCAAAGTTGAGACAGAAAATAAACAAGGGATCATAAGTAGGTGAGTAATTTCATGTACATGTATTTTCATGTTATGTGTCATCTCCACTTTTCTAAAGATTTTAATAAAGTCAGTCCCCACGTATAAAGGTTTTAGTGTTGGTGAGGCATTGTGATATGCATCATTGTCATCTCCTCTTTTTCAATATTTTTGATTAAGCTAGGATCTATGCATATACGTTTTTATTATTGGTAAGCTATGAATGGGCCATAAACATGCTTTTTTTGTCTTCCACTTCTTTGGCTAATTCAGTAACTTTACAGTTTGTGCCTCTTGTAAAGTTGCAAACAAAAAGGACACAGGATTTTAAATTGTCTACAGGAAATATATAAAGAATTTGCTAAATGAGGAATAGCTGATAACCATGGCAAAACACACAAAGATTTTGGTGTTGGCCAGGGGAGGAATATATACTAGGCCTCAATGATTTAGAGAATGGTTTTTGGTTGTTGCACTAAGCATGTGTTTATGCACTAAACTATTCTTGAGATTTGGAAATTTGCATGAATTTGATTGTATCTTTATACTGCTAATCATTTAAAGTGGTTGTAGTCCAATTGCTTCTCTACAAATTGTTTGTAAAGAAAGGAATCATATAAATGTCCATGGATATGCAATATAGGTCAATTGAACTCAAAAAGTACATTTAATAGTAAAACAGTATCAGGGTCAAAAGGCACTACAATATCAAAACTCAATGTAACTAAACACTAAGTACAAAAACCTCAACTTGGAGCATCTGGGTCATAACAGCAAAGCCAAAAAGGATAATTTGAGGGCGATCTTGAAAATAACTAATAAGTATTATTTTGAAAACCCCAAAAGCTGAGTTACTGGAAAAGGCCGGTATAAAATTCCAACCAAGAAAATAGAAACTATAACAAAGATTAGCGAAAAATTATAACAAAAACCCGAGAGATACTAAAATGAGGGTTTCTTTACGCCATTTTAAAGTAGACTAAACTGAAAAAGAACAATGTGGAGCATACCGTTTCAAGGACAACACGTTTCGAGAGCAGAGAATACAACGCCTTCACAGTAGAATGTAGAGCGCCTTCAAACAAAACGTCGCCTTCAAACATGCAGAGAATACAACGCCGCCTTCAAACAAATACATCGCCGCTTCAAACAATGCAAAATGCCCTAAAAAATAACGACAAAGGCAGACGCCAAAAAATGGTTTAATCAGCCCGCGGACCCGATGAGGATTTATAAAACGGGATTTAAAAAAGTGGAATTTGGCCCTCAAATCCCAATTCCACCTTTTTAGATGGAAGATGTTAATGCTCATTTTGGGCGAAAATGAGCATTAACACATTCCTCTTCCTCTTTCATATTGCACTCCCAAACTGAGGATTCAGACGAAATGGGCATATACAAATGCCAATTCCAGCCAAATGCTGGAAATGGTCCGCTACCAAACAGACCCTTATTAGGGTGAGCAAAATTAGCTATACCCATCTCCTAAGCAACAACATCAACTTCAATATAACTAATTAGCCCATAGAACCATAACCTAAGCGGAAGAGTCTCGCTAACATAAAATATTAGAGCAGGGAAAGAGAATTGCAAAAATGAACTACTCTTTGCGAGTGTTGATCGAGATCATGAAAGCGAGGATTTAAAGCGGTTAAGGTTGAAATAACCTGAAGCCGAGGAGAGCAGAATGAAGGAGAAAATAGGGTTTGCGAAGCAACTGGCTTCCTGTGAGAAGAAAACGCGCGACAGAGCAGTAAGGTTGCTGGAGTCATGGCTGACGGCGAAGGGAACGCAAGTATCTGATGACGAGCTCAAAAAAATGTGGAAGGGGCTCTTCTACTGTGTCTGGCACGCCGACAAGCGCCATATACAGGCTGATGTCATCGAGAAGCTCGCCTCTCTGATTCGAACCCTCGACCTCCCCCTCGCTATCCACTACTTGCAGGTATTTCTCCTCACCATGAGGCGGGAGTGGAGTGGAATCGATCACCTCCGCCTTGACAAGTTTTATCTCATGCTTACCCGTTTTTTGCATTCTCTCTTCCTTCGTTTAGATGCTCACTCATGGGACACGGAGATTACAAGCACTTTTATCAACGTTCTCGCACAGAGCACTTTTTTTGTCGTTGATTCTTTTCCTGCCCGGGGGGTAAATTTGCACTTTGTCGATGTTTATCTTAATGAGATTGCGGAGTTTTTGCCTCTCCGTAAGGATTCGTTTGCTTTGGTTTTTGAGCCTCTTTATGGCGTTTTGGCCCGGGTCTCTGATAGGGTTTTGGTGGAGAGGGTTAGGTCTAATGTGTTTGAGCGGCTTGTGGAGAAGGGGAACGAGCTTCTGAAGCAGAGGAACGATGGGGATGTGGAGAATGATGATGATGATGAAAATGTGGAGAGACTTGGATGTGTTGCGCTGACGATGGGGATTGGGAAGAGGCTACTGGAGCTGGCTGCGGAGGAAAGTAGTCTGCAGCCGAATAGAAAGGTTTTGTATGCACTCCATGAGGAGTTTGGTAAGCTGGAGAAGCTCTATTTGGCGTCGGGGGTTGATGTGCTTTCTAAAGGGGTTAAGCGGCGCAGGGTTACTCCGGAGAGTGAGGATGCTAGGGAATTTTCAAAGGAGGAGCCTCTAAGTCATGGAAATCATCATGTTGAACATCAAATGGAATTATATGAGGAAGGCAGGTTAGTTGCTAAGAAGGTTAAACGGAAGAAGTTGAAGAAATCACCCCAGACAGATGATAAAACGGAGATTGTTGAGGAATGCGCAGGGGATGAAATGAAAAAGGTCAAGAAGGGGAAGCGGAAGAAGGTGAAGAAAGCAGTAGATCATGACAATGCTATTGCCGTTGTCGAGGGAGATGGCATGGTTACAGGCAATGGGGTGAAGCTAAAGAAGGATAAAGTAAAGAAGGTTAAAAAGGAAACAAAATCTCACACGGTGGACGAAGGCATGGAAAGCAGCGATGGGATACTGGTAAAGAAAAGGAAGCTGAAAACCAGCTCGGGGCCTTCTGATAGGAATGCGAAAGAGCGAATGGGTGTAGTAGATGAAGCAGCGACTGATAATGGTGTGCATGAGGAGCAGACTGTTGGTACTCAGGACATGAACGGGGGAGTTTCTTTTGGTTTTGAGGATTCAGTAATCTCCAACCTACAAAAGGAGTTTGAGAAGGTTGCAGCAGAATTAGGTGGAAAAATGGACAGTTTCAGTTCCCCTGATGCCACTTTGACAGCGTCTATATCCCCTGGTTCTAAAAAGCGGAAGGGATTAAAGAGTGCTTTTAAAGAGGTTTCCAGTAATTCAAGTTTAGGACAGTGTAACGGGGGAAGCACAGCTGTCCCTGTTGGTCCTAATGGAGTCGGATCTTGTGGTAAAAGTGTTGAGAAAACTGCCAAGAAGGTTAGGTTTTCTATGAAAAGAAATCTTGTCTGGAAGCCTACTAGCCCACTTCCCCCGGAGAGCTTGAGGATGCCTCCATCTGCTACCCCAAGGGGTAGTGCCCTGAAGAAGGGAGTACCACCAGGTCCAATCCGCATTGTAAAAGAGTCTCCCAGCCCCCAAAGAAGGATGCTTTTGTCCATTTCTGCACGGAAGGGCAGAAAGAAGTTGAAAAGCATTTCACCAGGTGCCAAGCTGGCTCGAAAACGGCAGTCAAAAGTTTGGATAATAAATTCAGTATAATTTGTTGTGGAGGTGAACTCATTAATGTCACAGTTATTATAGTTAGGCTGCGGATTCTCAACCATTTATTTCATAAGTAAATGAACCTTTGCTGTTTGCAGCCGATGTGAGAACATCAAATTGTTTGTGGTAGTTTCTTTAAAATTTTCAATGGAGATGATTGAGCAAAGCTCATTTGTTGTTTCATTTTTCTTCTGTATAAGAAAGGCACAGTCTAGTGTGTCTGGAGGGATGGTTGGACACTCCTTTATTGCAGCATTGTTTTATTGTTTTAGTTGTTAAAATGGAGGATGATTTCTGTTTTTCGCATTTTGGAGCACCATTTAAATACTGATGATGTAAAAAAACCTAAAACCTTGGTCGCTATTTAATCATATACATCTAATGCCTTCAAGTTGAACTATAGTTCTATTTTCATTCTAAATAAAAATCTTTATCTTTGTGAGTAGCCCATATTGAATCTTCATGATATACATGGAGGAATTATTGTCAGAATATGTTATGGTTGGATGATTCTGTTGTTCGCCTTAGTTGAGAATAATACAGTGTTGAGACTAGGATGATGGGAAACTAGATCAAATCGCAATTTGCAACAGGGAATTTTTATTTGCTTGGTTAGTGAACAACATTATAATGTATTAGGTTTTTATGCATTTCCATTCTATTGAATTCTTTTTGAAGCCAGTTTGTGAGCACAGGCTAATCAAATTCTCACTGACAAATACTAATGGTCCCTGCCATCCTTGTCCTGTAGTTTTTAGTGCAACAGATGTTCTTCTTTGCACCTGATTTGAGATTTTAATCTTCATGAATGGTTTTTCAAAAAATTGTTCAATCTTTGCTTCGTTTATTCTATGTCAGCCAGCATTGATCTTTACCTCTGATTTGCAGTTTGTCTTTTTACGCCAAAGGCGTTTCCAGTATGAGATGGACGAGCTGATTTTGTTGATCAACAGCTCAAATTTAAAATAAAACCACTGACAACCATTGAAAGTATCTTGTCCGTGCATTATGCTCTTTATCTTTTCTGTTGTTACCTCCATTGCACTCTGTTTTGTCCTCGTTTTTAATTTAAACATAAGTTTGCTGACTCAGAGCCACTACAAGAATACCAGATGATTCAAGCTTCTGTGGCCATTAGATCTTTCGTGCATTTTTTAGCCGGTTTTATTGTTTTTGTCTTCCCCGTCCATCGCTTTGTTTTTTTCCTGTCACAACTGTTACTCGCATACATGTGACAAGTTTTTTTCATGGCCTTTTGCCTGAATTAAGCGGAAGTATCTTCTATGAATTTATGGCTCTTACCGTTGGTTGGTCTAGCCTCTGAGATATAACTTGAAGAGCCTTCCCTTTGAGGAAGCATACATGCCCCCTCTTTAGAGATAATACTGTGCAAGATTCTGCAGATGGAAACTCTGTCAAATTTATGCTTGAAAAGCGTTCGGGTTGGTATTGTTGCAACATTAACATATCAAATATCTTATTTGCAGGGCTCTGGGTCAATATACTTTTGACAATACTAGAGAGTTCCAAATCACATCAAAACAGGAATTTTTCTTCACCAATCATCAGAATTCTTGAAAATTCTGACAAATTTGTTCGCTCTTTTCAAAATGGGTATTATGGGCATACATTTTTTCTACATTAAATGATTCAATTCTTGCCAGATTCTCCCTAGAATGTCCATTTGAGCGTGGAATTCTCGAATCCTGAAGCATGCATCCATGCTCAGCTTCTTAACAGCCACAAAAGTCCCATCTGGCAAAAATGCCTTGTAAAGCAATCCAAAGCCCCCATCCCCAATAGCCCTGTTTTTTATCAAAATCATTGGTTGTAGTGACCAAATCAATCAATACTCATTCTGTGAAGTCTAGGGTCAAAACCTAAGCTTTCTTCCTTGGTGTGTGCCACAACCACCCTTTGCTCTGCCCTGATCACCTGGCTCCTCGTCTTCTTCCGGTGCTCATATAATTTCTTGGGCCAGATGAATGAGTAGTAAAAGCCCCACAACCTGGAATCCTCTAACCCCCACAGCACCTGCAAGAAGCACCGTTATGCTCTTGCTCTTTTTCCTTTCTTGCCCATCATCATTTTGGGGGCCGCCCCTCTCTAGACTATCCAGCAAATAATGATTTTCTATGTACAACCAACACCAAATCTGTCATGCCCAGAAGAAGTGGTCCTGGTTCTGTTCCTTGTCTGCACCCACATCATATTTTACAGCGCTCAATACAATGGAAGAGAAGAACAACACCATCTTTGTAATGGCTGCCATTGCTACTTGGTGAGGACTGAGAAGATGATTCTACTTTAGGATCCAAAGGACATTTCAACTGCATTCCAGAACCATTTAAAAAGGACAAATGTAAGAGTCAGTGGGTAAACTGCTAAACCAATCTCTGCATGCATAATGTGAATCACCACTTGTAGCAAAATGTGGAAGCTTAGTCAAGACACATGGACTGGTGAAGGAAAGCCATTTTGTGCAGCTCTTCTTAGTACCCAAAATATGATAGAAGAGACCTAAGTGATCTAGACAATGCCAGATCTACAAAAACCCTACAGATACACAAATACTCGTTGAATAGAATGATTTCCTTCAATTTCTAATGGGAAATTAAAAAACCACTAGCATAGATATGGAGCATGAGTCAGAAAAGCAAAAAAGTGCAGTACAATTTCTTTTTCAAAATAAATAGCGAGGGTTTGCATTTGTGAAAGGAATGTGCAAGCGCTCTTCTATTAGCACTCGCTGCGGTTAAGGAATGCCTTTGCTTTCAAATTAGAGAAGCTTTGGGAAGATCTGAGATAGAAAAGGACAATAATATTTCTGTCACATCATCTGGTAATGACTGAGATCGATCCTTCCTCATTCGCCATTGGTTATTTTAGTTATGGATTAGTTTCTCCTCAAAGTAGGGTTAAGTAAGGGGCAGTTTAAGACAGGTGGCGTGACGTTCAAAATGCGTCTCTCTTACAATGAGATCTAAATTTAAGATTGGTTATTTAAATTGCTTATCAACAAGGTCATGTTATGTTTGAAATATGGAGGGAGGGAGAGATCTAGAGGAAGATATAGTAATAGAAAAAGGTAGGTATAGAAAGGGAAAGCGAGATAGAGAAAGAGGTAAGGAGATAGCGATAGAGAGGAAGAGAGTGATAGAGATGGGAAGGGATATATAATTTAAACTATTTTTAAATTACATCTAATAACTTATCCCGCCTATCCATAAAAGAAAATGAAAAAAATCTCTTCAAATGTTACCAATATTTTAATCTCTGTATACATAATTTTTTTTGCACATAAAAATTAATAAATTTTGGTTGTCAAGCGTGGGTACATTTAACGCATCGAATAAAGCACAATAAAAAATAAATGAAAGATATGATACTATAGAAAAGTACGGTAAAAGTAAATATAGTCTAATAAAATGAGAAAAAACAAGTTGTTTGATGAAGCAAATAATGCGTGAAAATGGTGGGGAAAGGAAGAAACACAAATGGAAAAGAATGGGAAGAAATAACCGATAATAAAAAAAGAAATTTAATAAGACATTGAATAGTCCTGCACATTTATTTGGGGAGCACGAAAGATTGTGTAAAAATGGACGAGAAACAATCAATGGTCGTAGAAGTCTTAATGGTTGTCCATAGCTCTCAAGAATTGTGGACCATTGATTTTTGATAGCAAAGGAATATATAAAGAGAGAGAAGCAATAGATAGATATAGAGTAGACATAAGGAAAGAATGAGGGAGGAAGAGAGAGAAAGAGAGAGAGAGAGGAGGGGGGAGAGATAGGGATAGGGATATAGAGAGGAGTGCAAGAGAGCTATAGAGAGAAATATAGATACATATGCAGAGTAGTAGAGATGGAGTGAAGATAGAGGTAGAGATGAAGATAGAGTGAGAGAGAAAGAGGGACATAAATGATAAAGATATTGAGAGAGGGGTAGAGGGAGAGAAGAGAGAGAGATACAAAAATAGAGTGGGAGAGATAGAGAAATATATAAGAATAGAGAGGGAGAGATAGAGAGAGATATCAATGGTGAGATAAAGTGATAGAGATATAAGGATATATAGAGTGAGAGTGAGAGGGGGAGATATAGAGAAATACATTGATAGAGGGAAGTAGATATTGAAAAATAGAGATGGAGAAAGGGAGAGAAATAAAGGGAGATAGCTCAATATACATAAATAAAAGTCTTAATTGGAAAATACAAAAAAACCTAACTTCCATCTATGTTTTTGCATTTCTATTTGTTTGACCAGAAATTCGAGGTGTTGAAATTATTGGGCCAAGGAAGCATTTTATTATTCTTTTACAATTGGAAGCCATCGTAGTACATTAGCTCGGAGAGAGACACACTTCAACCTGACTTCATGTACTTCATCAAAGTATGCAAACTATTAATGATCATTCCCCTAATAGTTTGGTGGTTCTTTTATGTTTTATGGTTTAAGATTTGAGAATATTCATTTCATTTTCATATTTCATTAAGGATTTGATCAATCATTTTGGTCTGTTATATCGGTTGCAATTATATGATCCATCTATGTTCAGATTTGGCATATATATCTTAAGTTTTCCAACTGGCATGAAATACTAATTTTCCTCCCAGGGTTGAGAATTCTTCTACACTATGGTAGATTTTGTTGAGATACACTTGTGATTATAACAGCTGATGTCTTTGCAGTTTGGTAGATACATACAGTAGAGTGCACTTAATAATATACAGTCCAATTCCTTCTTGGATTTTCTGCCTTGTCGTGGTATGCACTTCACAATATGTAGTTCAATGTTCACTTGGACTTGTGATTTGATGTCGTCACAAGATAACTATTAGCTCCCCCAAGTGCCAGTTTGCAGATGAAGGCATAAGCATAGGATTAGTTTGCCAAATTTCTATCTACATTGCTAGAATAGATCAAGTAGTAGCATCATTCAATATATGGCTGGAATTGTTTCATTTCATGAATTAAATAAAAGGGGGAA
Organism: Chamaecyparis obtusa; assembly: GCA_027943335.1. NCBI lineage: Eukaryota > Viridiplantae > Streptophyta > Pinopsida > Cupressales > Cupressaceae > Chamaecyparis > Chamaecyparis obtusa. The sequence goes on along the minus strand of BSBK01000891.1, from coordinate 847,434 downwards.
TCAATATGATATTATAACACGTCTTCGATGAGTCATATATACATAGGCACGTAATCAACATTGACATTAAGAGTGCTGGTGGCAGTACACAATGAACTCGAAAAATGATCCCCCTACCCATAATGTATATATATTTTTTAATTGGATAGCCATAACATATATATTTAGCCTCCCCTGCTGTCTGCCCTTCACCCAACTTATGTACTGGGCAGTCTACATGTTGTGCTCAAGCAGATTTTTGTTTTCGCAGGGTTCTGAATTACAATTCTATAGTTTTCAAAGAACGTATTCTATATGCAACATGTTCAACCAATCTTGAAATCTTTAGAAACTAAACTTTTGGAGGTTGGTCTTACTTGATTTCGGTTGAGCCAAATTGTTCTTGTTTTCTTTCTCAAACTTGTATGCCAGATGATATACATAACATGCTTCCTTCTTGAAAGTAAATTTCAATCTTTAAGAACTTAAGTTTTTAGAAATAAATTTTTTTTCACTTTCAAATGCTACGCATAGATACTTGTTGTATCACTTAATGTTGCTAAACCTTTTCTTGGGCCTGATTGACATGTTAAAAAGACATTCTTTAGATTGCTTTGGTTATTCACAACTCTGGGAATGTTGTAGAACACAAACAGAACCATTATTATAGTATAGCAACTTTTCCTGCCCTATAAATAATGAAACTTAAAGTCTCTTTTGCTGCGCTGGTGGATATTTTTGTTTGATAGCCTAGCATACTTCCACTCAGTTCCGTTCAGGGTTTGCATTTTATTAGTCTAATTAGTATTTTCAATTTGCCTAATATTTGTCAACGAAACTCTCTATGGACTGGTCGATCTTTTTCCTTTGCAAAGGCTATTCTCCTCAAGATAAGGTGGTGTGAATGATGCTGTGTTGTTATATTATTCTTGTACTGCAACCAGATGATTCTCTTTGATAAAGTACATTTTTCTTCAGTGTACTTTTGGACTGTAGGTTGATGCCTCCTATCCTTGGCTTACTTTCAGCTTCAGATTTCAAATAAGTAGTTTCACCATTGCATGTTGCATGAATTTAGAGTGGCAATCGCACAGACGGAAGAATTTAAGATAGGCTGTTGCCCAATACCCCAAAAGGAAATGGACAGTCAGGCAAGGCAATTGCTGCATAACAAATCTTTTCAGGTGTCAAAAAAAAATAAAAAATTGTGACATGGATCACTAGCTTTAATCCCACAGTTGACATAAGACTCTGAAGATGTGGAACTGTAATAAGTGGCTTATAACCTTATTTTTTAATCAAGTTTGATATATTTTGCACTTTACGTGGCCGTTTGTTAGAATGTGAAAACCTGTCTGGTGAAGACTGAAATATGCTTGTACCTTTCTTAGCTTGTCTACAACCTTGGTCACAATAGAAATGTTTCAAGCTATTACACAAGGTTCAGGTTTGTGTTTGAGTTCAATAAAGATTAAATCTGGATTAAGTTTCAGAACGATGAAATGTTGATCAAGTTCTGGAACGATAAAATCTTTAAGAAATTGTGATTAAATTTGCCTACTACAACTTGATCTTCTAAAAATATAAGAAACTATCTAATTATTGAAAATAAAAATCTAATTTAAATATTTTAAATTTATTAAATTTAGATTCTAAAAAATATAAATATAAATATAAATTATTAAAACTAAAATAATAGTTTTACTTCAACTTAAATATACTACAGCATAATAAGTTTAAAAATTTGATTCAAATATTATAACTTTACAAATATTTTGAATATGGTAATGTTTAAATATTTATTGAAACTTAATATTTAGAAAAAATAAAATATAAAAGTTGTCGCTCTGTAAAATTCAATGCATTTTTTTCTTATAATTTTTTTCTTAAAACAACAATGAAACCATATTGGCTGTTGCGGGAAGAGTTATTAAAAATGACTTTGGGAAGTATGTTGCAGCCTATAGTAGTGCATTGCTAAAACATACAAATAATCAAGCTAAGGGAATGAGCCTTCTATGGGGACTCAAGATTACGGTCTCCATTGGAATTAGAGCACTTTCAATTGAAAGAGATTCCAAGCTCATCATTGAGGTTGTTAAAGGGTTGTCTAAGACCAATTGGTCTGTGAAAGGCATTTTGGGTGATATTCATAGGCTCTTGCAGGGCTTTGATTCATTCGCTATTGTACTTTCAATTGAAGGGGATTCCAAACTCATCATTGAGATCAGTCCGTAAAAGACATTCTAGGTGATGTTCATAGGCTCTTGTAGGGCTTTGATTCATTCGCAATTGAGCATGTTTATAGGGAGGGCAATATTGTTGTGGACTCTCTTGCTGCAAATGGTTACAACCTAGAGGGGTTCAGGTGTTGGTAAAACCTTATTTCTTTCCTAGTTGACGTGCAAACTCTCTTGGGTGGAGAGTGTTTAAAATCCAATAGAGATGATTTGCAACACCCTATTTTGGAAGCAGTGCCTCCTATTGATGTGAGTTTTTATGCCATTACAACATACATAATTGAATACTTAGTATTCCAAACGAAACACCACATCTCCAACTCTCTCTTGAATAAGGATGCTCATATGCTAAACAATGTATATGGATTGTGTGATCAAATGAGACAACCCCAAGGTTCCTTCTTGTGGACTTTCACTCAGTTTTAATGATGTGATATGATGGTTATCACAAAGGGGACTTACACTGTTTATTCAATGAATATCAACTACTTTAACAACTTCAATCATTTCCAACCAAACAAATTGCAAAAGGATAAAGGGTTTAGAAAGCTATTATATTCCTAGAATGTAAGAGATAATGAATGCCTTTGTGACTCTACCGGACTTAGTTTAACCATTGACATTAACCAAGCTAGTGCAATCTCCTAAGGTAGATGTAAGATGTTCAAACTATTACCATTCCATTAACACCATCCATTGATGCATATCAATGTGCAAACAATAATTGAAGTAAAACTTATGAATATGTCTAAGCGAGTTTACCAAAGATGCATCCAAAATATTTTCCATTTAACTAAACACTATTTCTAATCAACATGAAATAAAATCTCTAATCTAAGTGAGGAAATGTAGAAACTATGCAATACTCCAAACAATACAAACAATTCACCATGACCAATAATGAATTAAGAACAATTTGGCAATATCATAGCAATAATTTCAACAAATCTCTCCTTACAAATGATAGGAGTGGGGTTTATATAGGAGCCCCCAAATACAATGAACGACCAAAAAATTTGAAATCAATGGCCCATATTAACTCATAGAAAACCTTAATTAGGGTTGCTACATCATAAAATACATAGCCAATGATAATGAGGCACTGCCCTATCAGCCAATGAGAAAATTACATTTCATATCTCCTTGAGGATGAACCAATGAGAAAATAATATGTTCCACATGTCCATTTGTGAATGATTCTGATTGGACAACCTTGTAGATGTCAACTTGGATCTCTCTGATTGGTTGAATGATGACTAGACACCACCTCATCTTGCTCATCTCTGATCCCTATTTCAATTTTGCTACTTCATCCTCTTTCTTTAGGAAATTTTCCCATTGAACTTGTCCTTGAAATTGTTCTCAATTTTCTTGAAGCGATGGGTTTCCTCTATTGATCATGGACATGTAAATCTTCATGTCCTTGAACCCTTGATTATGATAATACTTCTTCATTTGTAGACCTATTTTCCTTGCATAATTTGATCATCCTAACGTGGTGAGGTTTTCTTCTCCCATTGTTTGAGACATCCTTGATACCTTTATCTGTTACCTCCTTGGCTCAGAATCATTTAGCCTTGATCCCTCATAGGGACAAATTGGAGTCCCTATCAACTTATCCTTGAATTGAATCATGTTTAATCCTTATGGAAAATTGATGTGAATAGGGACAAGTTGATCTCCCTATAAGATAGTCCTTATTCTTCAAGCATTTAACCAATTGGAAAGTTGCCTTGCATAGAACACATGAATGTCCTTGACTTTGAACTTGAACTTGTTCATGGAATCCTCCTTGTTTTAAAATCTAGACTTATCCACATTCCTACTTGATGAAGGTTTGATCTTGAATCCTCTAAGTCTCCTTGTATGTATCAAGTTCCTTTTTCCTTGTTGAGGAATTACCCATGTTGTAATTGCCTTATTGAATCCTTTCCTCATCCACTTCCTTGCATTATCTTGAAGTTTTGTCCTTTGAACTTGATCACTTTAGGCTAGTCCTCCTTCATTGCTATCCTTGGCCTTGAGTTTGAACTTGTATTCTACCTTCTTTTGTTCACTTCCTAGCTAATATCCCCGCCTTTGATCTAAACATGACTCCTAGTACAAAGCTCAAAGTTAGCATCTTGTAATTGATTAAATAAAGGGACTAATTCTAGACTTTTCTAACCTTTATTCCAAGACTTAAGAAATTTTATAGCCATCATTGCAAATGAAACTTGGAATTAAGGAAAATGCAATGATGAATGAATTAACCTCCAAATACCTTAATCTTATAAAGAAAATTAGAATCTTTGAAGCTATAAAATTTAACAAAATTATGAAGACAAACTAAAAACTAAGTCTGAGGACTTAGTCTGCAAACTGAGTTTGCAACTAGGTAAAATCAGAATCTTTGAAGCTATAAAATTTAACAAAATTATGAAGACAAACTAAAAACTAAGTCTGAGGACTTAGTCTACAAACTGAGTTTGCAACTAGGTAAAATTAGACTTCAAGATCTTGCGAACCATACCTTTAGATGACCCAAAAACTAACCTTAAATGGAAAAATCAGACTTTTTCATAAAAGTATAAATTCCGATTTTTTGAGGACTACATATAATAAACTTGAAAATGTCCTTGGGGAGATTCCATGTTCATCTAGACAAAGGAAAATTCTTCTTCCATCAGGATTTTCCTGACTTTGGAACTCAAAAATATTCTGTGTTGGATAGTGGAAATATCATCTTCATCAGGACAAAAAGGAAAATCTATGTCTATAAGGACTTAGTAATTCCCTTAAATTTTTCTAACTATACAACCCAATGGGAAAATCGATCTCCATTTAGACTCTTAACTTTGTTCCTTGTTCTTGATATCCAAAAGGGGAAAATCGACCCCTGTCTAGACAAATTGATCCAACACTTAGTTTTTTCGTTGCAAATACCTACTCATAAGTGGAAAGTCGATCCCTATCTAGTTTTTCATGATTTTTCAAGGGGGAATTCTTCATCCATTGAGATTTTGTGCATTTTGAGAGTGGAAATTCTATTTCCATCCGGATCTAGACCATTTTAAGAGTGGAAATTCTATTTCCATTGGGATAAAGTGCAATTTCGAAGTGGAAATTCTATTTCCATCCCGATTTTATGCATTTTTGGAAGGGAAATTCTATTTCCATCTAGGTTTTATGCATTTTTATAATGAAAAATTAATTTTCATAAGGAATTTTCAAATTTCATGTATGAAAAATTAATTTTTATAAGGATTTCGAGGCCCTTATGCATAAAATATGCCTTTATAATGTATTTTGGATTGTTTGACTAGCCAAAATACTCCTTTTCACCTATCAAAACAACTAGGAAATGCACTCAAAATGGAAGAAACCACGAATTAAGAGCCTTCAACCTCGATTACCCATGTGTGCAATTGTGTTCATTCCCGCTCCACAAGACCACTGGAAGTCATCTAAAATCCATTGTTGGTAGTTACTATGACATCTATACTCCAAAAGCATCCTGGATAGAGCCTCATTTCCAGTCAAGCATCCATAGCATCAACAAGGTAATCGTTGTAGTTTCCCCACAGATATTTCTCTACCTTCGGTAAATTTGCATGAATAGTATCTATAGAGATGTCTACACACAAAGAGCCAAAATGCCTTGAATTTTCCTTTTGTTCATTTTCTCAACGTTTAAATATCAAGGTCCAACAATCGAATTTAGGATCAATGGGGAGCATACCCACTGCCCAAATCAACTCACTTCCCTTGTCCTAAAATTTATTTCTTTTTGTACAATTTTTTCCTTTTCATACTTCATATTGGCCCATATGAAGTGAAGCTTATAATGGGTTTGCCAGAGAAACCATAGTGGCACTGGAGTAGGTGTAAGATCATTTTACTAACTCCAACTTCTCTTCAAAGACTCTAATGACTTGGAGAAAATAATATATGAATAAATGTTGTAATTGATAGACTAAGGTACTCAAAACACAACACATGACCCCATTCCAAATTTAGAACAAAACCCTTTCTCATGATGAGGTTATTAGGAACAATATCCAATTCAAGAGATCCTCATAGAGATATATCAAAGAAAATCGAACAAATCTACCAACATAATTCCAGAGTGTGTTGTATAATACATCACCTTTCTCACAAATTGGGATCCCTCTAAACTAAACTAACCAAAGAAATAAGCTAAACTAAAGTGAACTAAACCACTAAGAAACTAAACTACTTGGGCGAGGCATGCATCTAGATCAACAAAGAATTTAAAGGTATGGCTCTCGCCGCCTCTGTGCATTCTATCGCCATTGTGCATTCCATTCCTACTACCATGACACATTTGGTTCAAGCCTCGGTTTCAAATGATTGTGCAGTTCCTGTCCAGGCGTCTCATTATGTGGCGGGTTATGTTGGGTCATTCTTGCTTTCTTACTTTGTGCCCAATGTCCCCTTGTTTGGACAACTATCTTCGTCTGCTCCTGCTTCTAATGTGCCCTTTCTTGGGCATCCTGTTAAATTATAGCATCAAAGTGATTGATATAATTATATTAATCTAATAGTCGATATATATATATATATATATATATATATATATATATATATCATTTGATATTTGTATATGTTACAATGTAGTTAATATTAACAATCGGTTATGAAGGGTCATGACCCTACGTAGCATAAGCCACGTATGGTCATGGCTCTTCAAGACATGACTATTCAAAAGATATAAATGCATATCGATGGCTGGTGAAAAGATCAATCACAATGGTAATCTATTTCAGTACAACACTCACATATATTCTCTATAGGACGGTCTTGATTTCTCAACATGGTATCAGAGCCTAACCTATAAGAGAATAAAATATATTCACAAACAATTGATGACCAAATTTCATATATGTTCTTAGTCTAAACAACAACATCTGGTCTATTGGTCAATATATTATGTAGAATGACATATTGTTACAGGTGAAAGGTGACGGCATTAAAATAGATGTAATCAGGCTAGCTAAAGGAATTGATGATAGCGCAGAAATAAATTAGTGACACTAAAGACAGATAAGTTCATCTGCAACTTTACCGCCTGACATCGGGTCAATTGTCTCCAACTCAGCGGTAGAGGATTGAAGAATAGGGAGCGAGAGTGTTTGTTTGTCACAAACTCACCAGACGCGTCACATAAAGGAGGTTATCGGGATATTCATTCTTGTGGCAAAAGAAACTCAATAGTAAAGCCAGCGTGTCATGTTATCGGTGATATTATCGAGTGATGAGATAAGTTATCGATTTTCTGCAATTCATTGTTTTTATAAAGAAATAATTGTCACTGATTTCCATTATTGTCTGCAATTAAAATATTAATATTATCCATTTGTGTTGAAAATTAATTTGTGAAATTAAATTGCTATCAGTCCGATTTTTAAGAGTTTTGAAGAGGCTTAATAATGGGTCGAACATCCTCCAACGATAATATTTATGGAGTTGTTTCTTCATATTATTAAGTTTGATGAATAGTTCGCTGGAAAATATTTATCGCAAATTTTATACAGCTAGTGTGTATGTTGTGAAGAGAACCCTTTCTAAACTACAATCGGTCGGGCTACAACTTTTCAAGTTTTGTCACCCATGTTTTTTTCATTGTGGACTGGGCTCGAATCTACAAATATTTCAAACAGTCAGACGACAGTTTGGGGATATACAGGAAGATAGAGAAATGCAAGAACTAGATTTCGAAGAAAACGAGAAAAAATTGTGTAGTTCCCATGCTTAAACTTACTGATAAATGGTGGGAAATGTGTCCATCTTTGCAGACTCCGCAACAATCGACTCAGAATTCAACAGTTTCCACGAAATTGGGAGCTAATTTTGTTTTGGTATAAAACGTCCAAATTTCCACGCCTTTCCATCATAATGTTTGAAGACTCAATTGAATATGATGGATATGCGCATAGGTGCCTGGTACATTGGTATTTATATTGGCTTTTGACGATATGTGCCAAGTTTGAGTACCCTAGTGACATGCGTTGCTCAAGTATAGGTGTTTAAAAGTTCAGAGGGGATCGCGTTGCTTAAGAGTAGTGTGTTTAAAAGTATGGGTATGACGTCCTCCGTTTGTGGCATCGTCAGTGAGACTGGGTAATCCACAGGCATAGCAATAAAAACATAACGAAGGATATGCATTAAATATTACCTCAAATTTAGCAGCTTTTGCAACCGCAAGTTTAAAGGTTGTGGCTTTGGTGTCGCAGTCCATTTTACTCCACCAATGAACGCACCCTTTCTTACTCCAAAACGCGGTGGTGGTTGTTTCATTGCCCACAGAATTATTAACAATACTATTTTTAATTCGTTTCAAGGATCTACATCAGTAGACATGCAAAAGACCTATGTTGAAGACCTGGAGATTGTGCATACCTTGAAATTGGAGGAGCCTGTGTATCAATCGTATAAAGAGAAAATTCTTAATGAATGTAGTCAAGGAAGAAAATGCAATCCTAATGGATTCATACAGATAAATGGTTGATGCACTCCATGAACAACTAAAACATGCTAATTGGTTATTGCAATTATCATTCATGTCATGCAGATGAAATATATTGTGGAATGAAAAAAAAAAGGACCAACTTATGAAGATCCATTTGATAGCACATTCAGTGAATAGATAAAGCCCAATTAGCGATAATACTTAAGTATTTGATTATAGACGGTGACAAGAACTTCTTGAGTCTCCCTGAGTACTGAACAAACACAATCACTGAACAATATAGAACTAGTAAGATGAATGTACCATCAATGTTCAGAATCATATAATTCAACCTCGAAATAGATTTGAAGTCGAGCAGGACCCCTCATTGATCGAACAACAAGACATGAATGGCATCATTTGCTCCAGTCTTGGCATTAGTCAACATTATATAATTGGATAAATAATAACAATAAAGTCTACTGCATAGGAGGTTCCCTTTATAATGGGGAAAAGACACGTTCCTTTCTGCGGCTGTATTTCTTGGAAGAGCAATATTGTTAATTGATGGCTCTCATACTGGTCCTGCAAATCATGCATGAAGATTTTTTCAAAGTCAACGAATGGCAGATTACATGCGTAAGCAGCAGAGATTCAAGGGTTAACAACAGTCCTTGAGGAATGAACAAAAGACTCAAGCACATAACAATAGTGCATTCAATGCAAAAGCTACGGATCTCAAGTTACTACAACAAATTTTTTGATTCAAATAGGTAGTGCGCGAAGAAAGGACATATCAGAGTTATTAACAATGATAGAGATAAAGGTTCAAGGAATCATTTTAAAAAACACGGAGATACAACATCTAAATGTAATGATCAAACATAATAACAGTGAATGCAGTGAAAGGATAGTACAGTCACCTTGATGATAAAGAAAGAGATTTCCACTGTTAGAGTGGATAAAAGCATCGTCATGTCATGTAGTAACAGTGGTAAATCACGAAGATTCAAATAAATAAATAAATAAAACAGTCTATACAAAAGACATAAAAAGGACAGTAAACAGAGATGAAATATCAACTAAACAAGTGTGAAGGAAGATCATTATGCATTAGAACATCAATGGTATAGGTTGAAAACGGTCACAAAGAGATGTCATAACAACAAAGATCAGGGACAAGAAGTGTCATGAAGAGAATGAAAATGGTATTCATGTCATTGTCATGGTAGGAGAAGAGGTAATGAGCTAACAACAAAACACAAGGCCTTTATAGTAGAGACTCACAGTCTTGTCACTATGCATCGATGTGGCTTCCATGCCAAAGAGGGAGGTTTGGCCTTTTGTTTAAAATTCCATATTTGATATTGATTGTGTTTTTAACATCCCTTAGATCAAATTGGTTTGTAGGATCTGTTAAGGTGTATCATTTAAATATACAATATGCTATATTTTAATTTTGTATGTATAATTAATACTAGAGGTCTTTATTATCTTCCCTCAAGTCCAAGAGGGAGTGTTAATGTTGTGGCCTTGGAAAAGATCATAATGCATCTTATGCTAGCCGAAGGTATGAAGTGACTATTCAGATTATTCGTATTGGTTCTCTCAGTAAGGAAGGTATGAAGTGACATCTTGCAGTGACACTGAGTTGAGTATATAAACAGTGTATGCCTTCATGACAGAGGGAGAAGCTAAAGGATCTACATCAGTAGACATTCAAGGATCTTGATTCAGAGGGAGTAGACCATCGTTTGTTGGTTCTCTAGTAATCAAGAAATTGTAGCAAAGAATTATGATTATTACCATGTGAGAAGGCCATATGTTAGAGGGAGAAGCTAGAAGATCAAATTAAGTTGGCACTCCAAGATCTTGGTCATACAAATTCAGAGGGAGTGTACCATGTCAAGATGGTGTATACTTTGTAAGCTCAGAATCGTGCACCCCTTGCTAGAAAGGAGATTGTGTACTTTCAGATAACCTTGGTATGTTGAGGAATAAAGCATTAGCTGAAAAAAAAAAAAGTTTTCAACTTCAGTGATCTATCATTTTGTATTGTAAATGATTCTTGTTCTTGATAAACAAGTCTAAGGTGGAAACCTTGGTTTCCACTCTCTAGGATGATCCATGGTGGATCCACCCTCTGAGAAGAGTCAAGGTGGATGTCATATGTGTGACTTCATGGGCTCATTCATTTTGTGTTATATTATGAAAGGTGACGATCTTTCATATGTGTTGGGTTACTATTGCTAGGTGACGACTTAGATAATAGCTTAACCTAGTGTTAGGTATGACTATGTATTGTAGTCACTATTCTTGACACTGAATTTTTTAGTTGTTAAATCTAGTTCTGAATTGGTTGGGGATTATAATAACATGTAAATCAAGTTTTGATTCGGATTGCGCCGAATATCTTGATTGTTATCGCTAAATCTAGTTTTGAATTGGTCAGGGATTGTGATAACTCTTCTATCAGGATGAGTACATCATGATGATGTCCCGAGCTATGTCGGATATCTTGATATGAAGTTGTGTGTAAGTTATCATCTAATCCAGTTCCAAATTTAGTCAGGGATCATGATAACGAATGGTTCAAGTTTTGATCCGGATTGTGCCGGATATCTTGACACCTATATTTATCATTAAATCCAGTTCCGAATTGGTCGGGGATTTTGATAAATTTCTTATCAGGTTGAGTTATGTTCTGAATTATGCCGAAAATCCTGATTCAAAGTGGTTATGTGTTATTTAAAAGAAATTTAGTCCCGAACTAAGTCGGGGATTTCAATAACACTCACTTCTTGTGAATATCAATCTCCTCTCACTAAGAGGGAGTGTTAAATTATAGCATCGAAGTGATTGATATAATTATATTAATCTAATAGTTAATTTTATATATATAAAGATCATTTGATATTTGTATATGTTACAATGTAGTTAATATTAACAATTGGTTATGAAGGGTCATGACCCTACGTAGCATAAGCCACATATGGTCATGGCTCTTCAAGACATGACTATTCAAAGGATATAAATGCATATTGATGGCTAGTGAAAAGATCAATCACAATGGTAATCTATTTCACTACAGCACTCACATATATTCTCTATAGGATGATCTTGATTTCTCAACACATCCTACCTCTATGGATGGGGGGAGTGGTGTTGGTTCCGTTGCGAGTGGTTTGCCTTCTGCCCCATCTGTCCTTTTGTCTATCGATGCCTCTATCCTTTCGATTGCCCCTTCATTTGCTGCTTTCAGTTGGTGGTGCGACGATTGGTTGACTTGGTTTGGGTGTGGGTGGCCTTTTTGGTGTGCGTTCTGGTGTTCCTCAAGGGTTGAAGCATCAAATTGTTGGTAGAGGGTTTATTCTAGTGTGTCAATTCTTGCTATCGATTCTTGTTGTCCCTCTGAATGCGGGTGGGAATGTGGCTCGACCTTCTACTCCTAGTAATAGTGTTTTGGCTATCAATTCTGGTGGCATCTGTGATAATGCTTTGCTAGTTAGGAGGAGTTCTGATCTTTCTCCAGAGTTGGGGATTGTTGTAATGCCCCTCCCATAGTATGATTTTCTATATGTTATGATGTCATTTATATTTGTGGATTTATTGACCCCATACTTGCATGTGTATGGATTGTGTGTATGTTTTATATTTTTGTTTGATGTGTCTAATGTGGTTGAGGGACGAAGTCGTAGTTACTTGCTTGTGAGATCCACACGATTGGTCAATCCCTGTCATTGTCTATTATACATTTATACATGTATGTACATGCTTGTCTTTTATGTAGGATTTCAAGTACCAGCCATCGACTTCCCTAAATTATTGGGATGAGCGTGCCCTATCGCAATATCTCAATGGTAGGAGAGGGGAGATAGCAGACAGGTCCAATCCCAACCTAAGCCATCATTTGTCATAAAATAGGGGACAATTATCCTATTGACAACTTATCTGAAGTCGTCAAGGTTACGTGAATTTGTAAACCCTTCCTTTGAGCATGATGGTTATTTTGAGTTAGTTGATTTTTAGGTGTTGCAGTCATTTGAGTTTTGTTGCGTGATTTATTTATTGAAAATGAATTAATTAAGATTAATTATTATATTAGAATAATTATTCTTGAAAATATCAAAATATTAAATATAAGGATATTTAATTAAAGGGTTAATTAAATACCTTTGTTTAATTAAAAGACTTAATTAAAGGTCTAGTTTGGAATAAAAGGATTTAATTAATTATTAAATTCAAAGATGGGATTTTAGGCATAATTGATTTATTTAATATTTAATTATCAATTGCTTAATTATTAAAGTGTTAACATATTAGTTGATTAATTAAATATTAGTATGCAATTTAAGTTGCACATTCAGTTTTATAAAATTAAATTAGAAATCTAAGTTTTTGATTAAGGTAAAAGCAAGTTTTGAATGGGCCCCGAAACCATATACATTTAGTTTTTGAAGGGAAATGTAACCCTAGGAATGATAGGAAGAATCAGCATAGATCTAAATAAAACAGCTAGGGGAAAAAGAAAAAACCTTACAGCGCCCCCCATCACATAATACCAGTAGAACTACCAATAGCACAAATCCAGCATAACAATAGCAGCCAAACAAAAGATAAATAGAAATGCTCAAGTTGCTAAAGCCAAACGTGTAAAGCCAATGCTTTACAACAACACCCAACCTAAGATTTTCCTTTGCCTCCCTTCTTCTGGGAGCGGAGAGTCATATCAAAATGTAGAAGGGACTTTTTATTATGTTTACCTATTACAACAGTCCATCCCTCCTCCACCAAAGAAGCTTTTTCTTGCCAGTCAGAGGCAGGAGAGGATCCAACCATAATAGAACTAGTGTGATAAGTCTGGATAGAACCTACAATGGCCACACAACTAGTACCAGACTTCCCAGCACCAAAAGGAACAAAACTGGTTGGAAAGAGGCTAGCAGACCCAGCAGCCTCAGCAGACAATCCAACACTAGTACTACCAGTAGTAGGAACATAACACCCAGCAAAACCAGGAGTAACAAGAGGGTCACCAGCAACAAAAGACTTACTTCCAGCAAGAGCAGAACCACCAGAAAAAATGCTGGCAAACAAACCAGCAGATCCAGTAGAAGTACTACCAACAACCAAAGAAGAAGAAGGAACAAAAAGAACCGTAGGACAAGAGACAGGGACAAAAACCTTCTCTACCACATTCGTGAAGCTCTGAACCTTCTCCACAGTATAGTGTTGAGAAGAGGCCCCCTTCCACCATGATGCAGCCTTATTATGTCTTTGAAGATCACATTGAGAGGCAATATGACCAGTCTTAAAGCATCTTCTACATCTGAAGGGGATGCCTTCATATTCCAATTGTTGAATCCAACTTCTACCCATAGGGGACTCAAGTTTAATCTTTGAAGGCACGCCTTTTGAGGTATCAATATCCACTAGGATACGAGCATAAGTAGAATGAAATAAATCAGAAGATTTCTCATCCACCATTAACATATCCCCTAAAGCTTCCCCCACAGTCTCCAGAATGGAGTCAATCCAAAGATGGAGGGGAAGATTAGGAAGCCTAACCCAGATAGGTTGCAAATCAAATGATTCGAAAGATGGAGAAAAATCAAAATGCCATGGTTTCAACAATAGCATAAAATGATCCTCCCAGCTAAAGAAGTTTTCACACAAAATAATATTTCTATCCTCAGCATCATCAAATTTTGCCACAAAAAATCCTTTAGCCATAAGGAAGATATGGACTGTACCAAATATTAGAGGTTCCCAATCACTAGAAATCCAGGAATGAAGATCAGGCAGAGAGGACTAGAAACCCTTGAATCTGCAAATCAACTCATGCTCAGAAAAAATAGAGGCTGTCGCATCAATCTCAAAAAGAGTATCCACATCCAGCACAACGAAAATATGTTGGCTGACTGGAAAGGCCCTACGAGGAGTGCCTTTAACAGCAACGCAAGTAGGATTCGCAGTAGCCCTAGCCGGAACAGCCAGTGTCCCCACAACAACACCAGCACATTGCAATCCCCATCAGAATAACCCAACAAACCCCCAGAGACCAGAGCCTCCGAGGCCTGCAACTTCCCAGGAATGCCTCCAATAACCCTAGTAGAGACTACCGACGAACCCCTAGAAACCTTCGGACCCCCAGTAGAAGCACCAGCGACCGGAGAACCCCCATCACTAGCGACCTTCGAACCCCCAACAGAGGCACCAGAGGCCCTCGATCTCCCAGCAGAAACAACCAACGACACACCAGCAGCCAGAAAAACTCCAGCGACCTACGGACCCCCAGCAGTTGCACCAGCGGCCGACAAACCCCCAACGACCAGAGATGCCCCAGCAACTGGCGAAACCATAGAACCCCCAACATCCTTTGATGCCTACACCTTCCTAGGAATGCCACCAGCAAGAGGCGAACCCCTAGCCGAATCTACCAGTGTCGCCCTAGCAACTAGCGAAACCCTAGAACTTCCAGCTCCCTTTGATGCCTGCAACTTCTCGAGAATGCCTCCAGCAGGAGGCGAAACCCTAGCCGAATCTACCAGCGTCGCCCTAGCAGCCATTTCCCCTAAGACAGGACCATCTATAATGTTGCAATCGTTAGTGAGGCAGTAGAGATATTGAATGCTACCAATGGAATTATCAAGTCACATCAACAAAGAACTGGAAAGTGCATATAATTATAATTACAATTAATTAAATATGCAAAAATAATTAATAATTAAATGCAGAAGGAATTAATGATTTTAATGTTGAGTTCTAATTCATGTTTGGATATTGCATGTTAAGTTCTAATTTCGGTGATTTCAAATTAAAGGATTCTTTTATATTTTTCAGAGTGGGGTTTACCTTATTTGTAGAATTGCATGTTTTGAAACCCTAGGTTGCTTAGTTTTCTTTATTAAGAGGATTTTGATCATTATTTGATATGCAGATTTGCAAGTTTTTCAAGGTTGTTAGATTGTTCTTCGTGGTTTCTATCGAGTGGTGGTTTAAGGTAGGGTTTGAAAACCCTTTTTGTAAATCTTCTTTGGAAAAGATTGTCTTCATTGTGTCTTCCAGATGGGTTGATGATTTTGGAGTGATTGTATTTTGCTTTCATTGTCCTTGAGAAAATTTGCAAGATTAGATTGTTATGGTTTCGTGAATGTGATATATATATATATATATATATATATATGAGCGTAATCTTTTATAGGAATATGTGAGTTTTTCTGATTAGGGTATTCTACCAATATGAGTATTTAAACCCTTGCTTAGTTTCTATCCTTGCATGCCTTCAAGAAACCCAATTTGTTTAGCTTTGCATTCTTTTAAATCTTAGGAATATACCTTTTAAAAAAGTGTGTATATGTGTGTGTGTGTGTGTGTGTGTGTGTGTGTTTGAATCTTTTATTATATTCGAAAAATAAATAAAAAACTTGAGATTAATTCAATTAGGGTTTGATTCAAATTTTGACAAAAACCCTTATGTTTGGACCCAAACGTATGTGTTTGATTTAATTAAATTAATTAAAACATTTCTATATATTTTAAGAAACTCGTATTTAAGAAAATATATTTGTATATAAAAAATTTTAAAATAAATAAATATATATACATATTTATTTAAATGTTAAAAAAATTTAAAAAAATTTAAAAAAATAATGCTTGTCGTTTTCTCTGTTAGAAAATTCTGAAAGAAAGAAAAATTAAAAAAATATTTTTAAAAAATCGATAGAAGGGGCCCCACCACCATGCAATTTTGTTACGTGGGGGGGGGGGGGCTAGGACCACGTACCATCCCTATATAATTAGTTTTTACTTTATTTATTGTTTTAAAGTTTTTCTTTTCTTTTCTAAAATAAGTTTAATTTAATTATTGATATTAGTTATAATAAAATATTTTATAATTAATATTTAATAATGGTTAAATATAGATTTATTTATATCATTTAATTTGTAAATTAATTTATATCAATTTTGTCATATGTTTTATATTTTTACATTATATGTAAATAAGGTTTTTTTCTTTAATTAACTTTTTGGGGGTTAGATTATAATTAATTAAAGACTTATATTTTAGATTATATATATTATTTTAAATTAAATTTATAATTTAATTTAAAATTTGATTATGATAAAGAATTTGAGAATTATTTATAAGTTTTTAAATTTATTTAGTATGGTTAGAAATTATGAATAATTTAATTAGCTTATAATCAACTTGGGTTGTAATTTGATGTTAATTATATTATCTAGTCAAAAGATAGTTTATATGTGGTTGGAGTTTTATTTTTATTATGGTTACTTGTTGGTCACAAGTAGAGTAATGCCCTAGGTGGAATTTTGTCTTTAAGAGTTGCAATATTTTTATGATTTTATATCTTTTGCTCTTTGATTTTATGTCCAGAGTCTTTATAACCATTTTGAAGTCTCTATCGGATCATGTATGGTTCTATAATATTTGTAAGTGATCTCCTGTGCCTTATTATGTTCGATCTTAATTTCATTTGACCTTAAAATGTGACGACCGTTATTATGTTTAAATTTGATTTACCTGGTCACCTTGTGTTCTCTACTATGATTCTTTCGCATTTTGGATGATTATCTTTATGGATTATGATTGGATATGGGTGTCTTGGATGTTATGATTATGGTTGGTCTTGTGATGTGAGACTATGAGGATTGTTATTGTTTCGTTGAGATGTCCATTATGGGATGGGTGATCTTTGGAAATGTCTATATTGAGATGCACTATTTGATCCTTGTATATGATGTGTTGTTCTCTACTATGCTCCATTATTTTACTTTGGTGATTATCATGGTTTATGATTTATGAGAAGCTTTTGTGGTTTTGGTTTATTCTTCTCCTTGTTATTTTGGTTGGAGCATTAGGGTAGGTTATCTAAGTGTATAGATGGGAGGTGGCTTGTTTTGGAGGCGTCGGAGCTCAGAAGTGGTTGCATGAGTATCCTTTACAAGTTACTTAACAAAGTGATAACTTAATGACATTGAGAGCTTAAAATGAATTAATAAGATAATGTGGCCTCGCGCATGCCTGAGTACTTGATTCAGGTCTTGACTAGGATGGGAGTGGGAAGATGCTTTTTGCCTGCGTGGACTAGATACGACATAGTTGGTACCTCGTCTACATGAGAGGATTATTGATACCTCATAGAGTCACTAGGGAGTCGAGGTCTAGAGACTACTAGGATAACCTTAGAGTTGGCTCATGTGATGACACTTCCCTTTATACATCTTAGATTTTCTACGTGTGTCAGTTGCCTCTGGTTGAGTGTGTTTTATCGTTGCAATTGGTGTTGTACCTTTTGAGATAGAGAGCTTTCAAGATCCCTTGCCTAGGTGTTGTATTGAGTTAGATTTTGGTGTTTGTTATCCGAGTGAGATCTGTTGTTATCTCCTCAGCATGGTGGGAGTGGACCTTTGGTTCCACATGGTCGAGTGGTAGTGATTCTTTTACCATTTGAGATTTCGATGTTCCTATACTAGTGTTGGATGATCCTTGTTGATGTTACATTCTTCCTTGTTCATCAGTATTGGAGACTTTCTCTTATCTTTCAAGATATTGTACCTTGTACTTGATTATTTCTACATACCGTACGACTTGTGCACTGGATGATGGTTCATTGTGTATACCTTATCGTATCAATTGCATTTATGTTTCATTTATATGATGTTGTACTTGTTATTCATTTGTATATATGAGAACTTTTAATTATATTTAAACTAAAGTAATTAATTAATATTTACGTAATCTATGTCAAGCAACCCTTAAGATTTGTAATCTACACGTTGAGTTATACTTGTATTAATGAGTTGTAATTGTATTGTATTGCTTCCACATTGTTATACATTGTTTTTGTGTAAACTCTTAAGAAAAAAATTATTCTATAAACTTAGTAGCATGTTTTGGTTAATTTCTCGTGGGTTCCTTGGCAAGGCATTACAACTGTCCCCTCAGTTGGAACTCTTTCTCAAGATGATGGTGGTCCATTGTATGGCTCGATGGCTTGGCATAATGAGGCAGTGAAAGTGGAAGAGGGATGGATAAATGTTAAGGGAAAGAAAGATAAGATGTCTATGCCCTCTTTTGACATGGATCTTCTCTCCCACAAGGGTAGTGCTAAAGGTAAATATTGATGGCTCTTGGTTAGGGGAACTTGGGCTGGGGTTTCCTTTGGGCCTCTCACTAGTTTTTGGTTGCTTGATGGTTTTTTCTTGCAAATTTTGTTTTGGGTTGTGGGACCCTTTTGGTTTCTCCCATGTTTGTTCCTTTTTGTTTAGATGGGCTTTTTTTGATATATAATATTTTTGTAAGGGGTTTCAGGTCCCTTCAAAACCTATTTTTACTCTAATAAAAAACCAAACTACTTGGGCCTAATGACTCAAGGAAGATCTACAAACCAAAGCAATTAAAGAAACTAAGCAACTAAACCAACAACTAAACCTGAGCCACTAAATAATCTTAAGCCAAATGACTCAAGGAAAACTAACCTTATGACTCCTAAGGGAACTAAACTAACTAACAAAAAGGAAACCTATTCTAACCCTACTAAGCCAAGTGGTCCAAGAAAAACCTACTCTCACTATGTACAAGACTCTAAATGGATAATACTCAAAAGGTCAATATACACATGATGTATCAAAGTTTCTCAAAATGTTCAAGAGCAACAAGGCTTGAGTGGTGGTTCTCAGTTTGGTAGGCTTATCCTTGTACTCTGAGAAAAAATTTATCACCTCAAATTCAAATTAAAAATATATATCATATAAAATCAATAGTTGAGGTAATTAATATGGGCCATGGTCAATCCAAATGTAAGTCACCTTTCTTAAATCACCATAATCAAAATAATAATCTTCATAACTTTCACGAGTAAAAGGAGGGAAAGATAAAACTTGGTGTGTGTCAAATGGAAGTTCCTATTTGAGTCTTGGTTGAGCGTTGACAACTTTAGGAGGCTGAAGTTTGTGATGAATCATTCCACCATCATCAACATCATATTCATGAGTAATCAAGGTAGGACCAACTGTGAACTCAAGTCCATTGAATATTGCTTCTAGAAGCTCACCCTTGTGTAACAAAAACCATGCATCCTTGTGTATCTCTATTAGCATGTATTTAAAAATCCAAGATTCCTTGATGAGTTAATCTTCAAATAGTTCTCCAAGTTGTTCAAATGCAATATCAGCTAGCACCAACCCAAACTTTTCTTCATTGTCTTCTTCCATGGGAGAAACTTGGTCATTATTCAACATTTCTTGCATATTCTCACCAAAGACACTTGAAGCTTCACATCTAACATGAGATTTCCAATTGCTTCTTCTGTAGGAACATCTTGCAATTATTCATGTGTAATTCATCAAGCGTGGTGTCTTAAAAAATAAAGGATTCTTTGATAAGTGGATCTTAAAATATATTCACAAGTTGATCGTCGAATAGAACCTCAAGTGGTAAGGCCTCTAGCGATTTGAGCTAATGGTGATTCATGATACTTCCAACAACTTGTTTGTCCTAAGACGTCTTTGGAAATGTTACCATTTGCACTTCCTCTATGAGATCTTTCAACACCCCCCAAAAAACATAGTAAAGATGATGGCTTGTAACACCTTGTCAAATTGTTCTTCATATTTGGATTCATTTGTGATATCTTGAAGTTACTCATCAACCTATCAATTTGATTACCTTCTTCTCCAAGGACACTTGAAACCTCCCACAACTCATTTTTCAAAGCCTCCTATTGAATCATGGATGAAATTTTCTAGGGATATCCTCCTCTTCAAACTTGTGATGATCTTCTTGTAATTATTCATCCTCAAGAGTTCTCAAATGTTTATCTTCACTTGCTATCATTTCTATTCCTCAAATGTATTCTATTTCTTCCTTGATTTCCTTTTCAACACCTTCCTCTTGTGGAGTAATGACCTTGAGGAAGACTGTTTTGACAGTATTATCAAGGATTTTTGTGTGAAGCTTGATTATGATATGTCAAGTGAAAGCTTGTTGAAAGAGGATATCTCAATGTCCTACGAAATTTTGGACAAGACTATGCAAATAGAATAAGAATCTAATGAGTCTACAAATAGAGGAATAGAAGGGAAGAATAGATGATAATCACTTATAAATTCAAACCATTGAAGATAGGAATAAAGGATGCATTTCTTCTAAGATTAAACATGAGGTAGTGAAAGAATCTTGATATGATCATAGTTGGATGAAGGTAATGAAAGGGGATCTAGAACAAATTGAAATGAAGACGATCTAGGAACTAGTTCCTTGACTAGAAGACAAAGATGTTGGAACAAAGTGGGTGTTCTAGAATGAAATGGATAAGGATGGACATGTTGTGAGAAATAAGGAAAGATTGGTTTGCAAAGGATATACACATAATGAGGGTATTAATTTAGAAGAAGTGTTTTCTTTTCCTGAATAGAAGCTATTGGGGAATTCTTGGCATTTTCTACCTTCAAGGATTTTAAAGTCTATCAGATGGATGTGAAGTTACTATTTTGAGAAAATAGCTAAAAGAAGAAGTCTACATTGAACAACTGGAAGGATTAGAGTTGTCAAATGATTTGTATATCATCTATAGATTGAAGAATTCTTGGTATGGGTTGAAACAAGCTCCTAGATTTTGGTAAGGGAGTTGGATAATCATTTGATAGATCAAAACCTTATGTTTGGATCCGTTGACAAAAAACTTTAATTCAAATTTGAATCAAAAAAAATTCTTAGTAGTTATGGTTTTTATGGATGACTTAATATTTGGAGGAAATAATGCTATGTGAAAGGAATTTTTTGATCAGATGAAGGATAAATTTGAAATGTCCATGGTCACTGAATTAAATTCTTTTCTTGGATTGCAATTAAATCAAAATAGTGAAGGCATTTTTATCTCCCAATCAAAATCCATCATAAATCTATTGAAGTTTGGATTCAAAAATTTCAAACTTGTGTGTACTCCTATGACTACTAGGTGTAGGTTGACCAAAGAAGGAAAATCCTCCAAAATATATCCAATAAAATTAGATCAATGATTAGAGAACTGATATATCCAACTACTACCAGACTTGATATCATGTATGTTGTATGTCTGATGGCTAGATTCCAACAACAACCAAGAGTGACACATGTTATTATAGTAAAAAGAATCTTTAGATATTTGAAAGGAATGGAGTATTTTGGAATGTGGTATCCCAGCAGATCATATTTTACCTCAATAACCTATACTAATTCAAATTGGGATAGAAGAATTCATGATAAAAAAAGTACTAGTGGTGGAGCATTCTTTCTTGACTCCTGGTTAGTTTCTTGGTTAAGCAAGAAGCGTGATACTTTGTCTTTGTTCACCATAGAAGATGAATATATTGCAACATCATTACGTTGCACATAGGTTTTTTGGATGAAACAAATTTTCAAGAAGATTGTTGTAGGTATTGATAAACTGATCTAAATTTTTTGTGATAACACCAACACATTTAACATTTCTAAGAATTTGGAACAACATTCTACAACAAGATATATTCTAATCCGATATCACTTCTTGAGGGAAATGGTGTTTTACAATGAAGTAAAACTTGTATATGCACCCATGATGAAGCATATTGTACATATTTTTACAAAATATTTGTGCAAAGATTCTTTTGAGTATCTCCAAGAGAGGTTGGGGTATTACCCATTCCTATTTCAAACTAAGTATCTTTGGCACTACATTAGTCCAGGGAGCTTACTGGATATTCTTGGTTTGGACTAAGGTATCAAGCTTCCCTTTAGGAAGGGAGCAACGTGTTTTATTGCCTACCTTTGTTCTTGATGTCAAAAGGGAGAGAATGAGAATTAAAGTGTTATGATTGATGAGACTGTGTTTGTCATCGATGAATGTTGTCGTCAATGACAAAGGGAAAGCTTCTTGAAAGGAGGATTTTTCTAAAGATTTTTTGATGTTGTTGTTGTTGCAGTGATCTGTATGGTTGTTTCTATTTCTATTGTAGAGTTGATAGTATTGCAAAAAAAAAATAGTATGGTTGTCATTAATGGAAACATACTATTTTGGTGGTTGGGTTGTATGTTAATGATATGGTTTTGAGGTTCTAGTGGTCCATAGGTTGGTGCTCTAAATAGTTGGTGCTTTGGAATATGTGTTATGGTGATTTTTGTAGAAATATTTGCATCTAATAGTGCTCCACAATTATTTGTGATTCCAAATATAGTGTTGATGGTAGTTTCATGCTACTCATTTCTTTATCATTTATATTCTAACTTGAGACCTATTCATGCAGTCCAAAGGTGTAGTTACTAACAATATCATTTCTTCTTCAAATTTTACATTTGTGGCATATGGATAATGTGTGATTTGGTCAAGGTTGTGTGTGTGTGGTGTGGTCCACTTTTGATTCCTCCCCGTTACAAGAATTTTTAGTTTGGACCTATTTCAAATTATGTTTTGTTGGCTGACTTGATGATTTCACATTTAAAAAGATCAATATAAATAAGAGGATATGTAAGATAGATAGGCAAGGAAGTGATTGGGAGGAAGATCCATTAGATACTGTGCAAACTTGTGAAGTTGGATTGCAAGCGGAGTGTGTGCTTTTTTTTATTGTTAGACACTAGAGGTAGTGAGCCAAAAGTTTCTTCTAGAAGTTTTTATAGGATTTGAGAAATACAAATTCACAAAACCCGAAGATGACCTACATACAAAAACCTATTACAAGGAAGTAGAGACAAGAAGAGGGCAAGGGTTTGACTCAAAAATATGAAGAAGAAAATATCCTCAATTAATGAATGAATTAAATGTATAATGGATCATCCTTATAAAGGAGATCAAAAGCCTTGAAAGGAAAACCCTAGTGCATGTAATAATTAGTTAAATTATTATAAGACTAATGCATGCAAGTTTATATTTAAAACAACTAGTGCATGAGTTTAAAACAACTTATGCATGTGTTTAAATATAAACAACTAAAGCAAAAGAGTTGACATCTTAAGAAAGGAGTAAAGTTAATTTAATTAACACAATTAAATTAATACTTTACTCTAACACCCCCCCTTAAGATGAGCAACAATGCAACTACAAACAATGCAAGAAGAAAGCAAAGGAAACTATAATGCTGAAAGCATAAAAATGGGTCCCAGCAACATGGCCTGATGAGGTACCCATGTACAAAGGAGAGTCTCTATAAAATGGAGAAATAGAGAAAACCACATGGGAAAAACTCTACTCCAAAAAGAGACAAAGACTAATCTGAAGGACTAAAGAAGCCTCCAAAACTAGGAATATTCTAGAAAATAAGAACAAGAATGAACATATAGAACATCACCAAAGCAAAAGGATGCAAACTCTATCAAAAAGTAACTATTGATCTGAAGATCCTCCATAGAAATATGATCAGGTAGAGAAGACTGTAATCTGCACGAGTGCCCTCAAATGACACTACTCGAATCAGGAGGCAAACAAAGGCAAACACCTGAACTCAAAGATATAGATGGCATAAACACCAAAAGCTTGAAGAGCTGATCAATCAAAGTTGGAAGAGTGCACCCAAAAATAGGAAAGAAAGAGTGTCTATATGGTAAATGATCCATCTCATCGAAATGCATAGGTACCCAGCCACTGCATCCGCCTAGTACATAGAAACAAATACTGAATACATAGCTCACACTATCAAACCAAGGATGCAGAAGAATGATCAATAGAAACCCCCCATAATGCTGAAAAGAGAGAGGTGATAGGTACACTGAAAAGAGTGCCAATAAGAACTGCATCGTGAATAACTAGGAACATTGAAGGTGCATAGAAAGCACAAGCACAAATAAAGATACCCTAAGGCTAATGTCATGGAAGGAAAACTCATTTGACAAAGGTAGATGGAAAACAAAGGCAAACATCAAACCCCCCCATGGCACTTTATAATATAATGGAGTGCGAGTACAAATAGCACAAACATGTTCAAGATTCTAAGCATGCAAGAAAATGACACTTTATCTCAATGCATGTGCATAAAAGAATGCTACAAAAGTGAAGTATACACTGCTCAAATAAGAGAGAAGGCTGTTGAAACAAAAGAACAGCCTAAGAAGAGTCATCCCTTAAAGGGAAGAGATCCTAGGACCTGTAACATCCAAGATATCCACCAGAGTGCAGAAGTGCAAAAAAATGAATAAAATATACCTGGAGTAGAATCTGGATAAATTACTCATAGAAATAGAAAGCTCTCAGAACAAGCTTTCCAACGATATCTCACTTTCCCAAAATGGAGTTCGGATGCGCAAGATAGAGCTTCTGGAATGCAAAACTAAACATCTAGCTTTGACAGTAAAAAAACACCATCAAAAAATTAAAATCAGAAATTAAAACCTCTGGATCTGGATAGAACTCAGAACTAGCTTTTCAACGATATCTTGTTTCCCCGATTTCGACACCGTATGCTCAAGATATGAGCAAAATACCAACTGGTGCGCAAGAGGGCTCAAAAATGGTGCAAATGATGATGATGCATGCTGATGTCATCAAATGACAGGCTTATATTTGACGGCCAAATGTTTGTCGCCACCCAAAATGGGAATTTTTTTTTTTGCAAAATCTCATGCGCACCTCAGGATCCGTGTCAGCCCTTCAGATTTTTGTATTGGTTTGCGCGCTAAATTTTTTGATATTAATTTGCGTGTAAGACAAAAAAAATTTTACCTAGATTTGCATGCCAAAACTTGATAATTTTATCTTGGGAAGTGTGCCGGGGTGTACAAATTCTACCTTGGGAAGTGTGCTACACTGTCTGGTACCAACAAAATGCTCCAAAATGCAAAGTTGTCCAAATCGGACGTGCCTTATATCAAAATAGGGGTTTTTGGGCGCTGCGAGCTCAACAATGAGATATGTTTGAGCTCAAAGTGCACCAAAATTTAGGGACCCCCTAATTTCAATAAAAAATAACTAAAAAAGCTTTAATTTGAATCCTTCAAACACGAACAAGCTGTAGCAGATTAGGCTTTGATACCATGTAGGATTTGAGCAATACAAATCCACAAAACTCAAAGATCACCTGCATACAAAAAACTGTTACAAGGAAGTAGAGATAAGAAGAGGGCAAGGGTTTGACTCAAAAATATGAAGAAGAAAATATCCTCAATTAATGAATGAATTAAATGTACAATGGATCATCCTTATAAAGGAGATCAAAAGCTTTGAAAGGCAAACCCTAGTGCATGTAATAATTAGTTAAATTATTACAAGACTAATGCATGCAAGTTTATATTTAAAACAACTAGTGCATGAGTTTAAAATAACTCGTGCATGTGTGTTTAAATATAAACAACTAAAGCAAAAGAGTTGACATCTTAAGAAGGGAGTAAAGTTAATTTAATTAACACAATTAAATTAATACTTTACTCTAACAGTTTTATTTTAGTGGTGGATTTTATTTTTATCTCTTCTTTCTCAAGGTAGTAATCCCTTTTAAGTAGTGAGCCCACCCACATAGAGCATTTTGGTTTTGATAACTTTTGGGTATGGAGCCCACCTGTAGTGGGCATTCTAGCAGTGAGCCACCCTTTGTAAAAAAAATATTAATCAGTGTCACCTTAACCAGTGTTTTTTTTCATGAGAATTAGCTTCTTCGTGGTTTTACTCATATTGTGTTTTCCACAAAAAAATAGTGTTCATTGTGTATGGTTCATGAGTGTGCTTGTTCATGTTTATATCTGATTTGGATAAGTGATTAAAGATTTAATATAGTGGATTCATATCTATGAAATAGATAAAAAAAAATTAATCTACAACTAATTCACCCTCTCAATTATCTGGGACATTGAAAAATATGGTCTTTATGTTTTTCCTTTCTCTTTTCGTTTCTTTTCTTCCCCTTCCCCTAAGTTGGATTTTTTCACAATGTTGAACATTTGTGGGTGGTCTCTATTCCACGGATCTCAGACACCTCGATCCATTGAATCAACGATCACCAAATTGTTAGATCCCTCTCAAGGTCAAGTTTTATAATATCACGGATAGGAGGTCAACACCAAACCCTTGATATCCCTAACCCTCAATAGCTAGATGTCCCGAGGATCAAAGGATGATGTCATCCCAAATGGTATAAAAGGGGGGTTCAACCCTCATTTTTCTCACTTGCCTTATTTTGAATTGCGATAGTTTCTTTTCTCTTAGCATTTCAACTATGAACTTAAGATTATCAAATGCTTGTTTGAAAAATATATCTTTGATTTTGGTACATTTTTGTCATCGATCATCTTTTGGAGTCGATCGTCATTTGGCTTTTCCTACCTGGCATAGGTTGGTTCTCCTTGTTTTATTTTGGTTTTCTTTACAATCATTTCTTCTATTCATGTTTAAGTGTCTTCTTTCTTGTTTTTTAAGGTGTTGATAATATGGCAGTAAACAACTAAGATAGGGGGTGAATTAGTTGTTCCCAAAAACCTTAACCTTCAAACCCTTAGCCCTCAAAACCCTTAAACTTGAATATCCCTAATTATGATCTGATTAAATGAAATATGAAACATGCATGCATCCACAAATTAGAATCACATCCAAACAATTGACACAATATTTTATCATGGAAACCCTGTTAAGGGATAAACCACAGTGGGGTTGGTTAACCACAATAAGTATATACCTTGTTAGAAGTATAAATAATATTATAATGTATTGGGAATGCACATGAATTCATGCTCACTTCTCAAATGAAAATCCTCATGATACAACCCTGAGGAAGGCTCATTGCCTTACAATCTGATCACTACAATTATCTAAAGTGTTTTTGAACTCGATAACAACATCTACCTTATGCCAAAGTCAGTTCCATTAAAGTAAAAAAAGAATCTATGATCTAAACCTCTCTGACTCTTTCAAATGAGTAAATTAGCCTTTAAGAGATATCAATCACTACTCTGCAAGCAATCTCTAGCGTGCAAAAAAATCTTCCACTTCTGCACCTACAGATTTTGCCCTAATTCATCAACTTATATCAAGAACTAGGTCAGAAAAACCTAATTCACCACCTCTTCAAATCAACATTCTAAATATCTTGTTTCAAATCCATATTTAACTATAAATCTTAGCCACAACCTGTAAAAACCACCTTGAGATCATAAATCTCTTAGATTTCATGGTTCAGCGCTTGCGCAACATGATTTACCAACCTAGTCATCCAAAAATAGAAATAATAATAAAAATATTATTACTAACTGAAAGTTATACCAATTTGATCCTTTTGATCCATGTGTATCACCAACTCATCAAGCACATACTTCAAGAATATCCTATAGCATCATCATAAACACTCATCTACACAAATCCACCATAGCCATTGGATTTGCCAACCCCTTTTCACCTAAACCTCAAGAACATTGTCAACAAGGCTCTAAGACAATACAAATATTCCATGCATGCCTTTGAAGTACTAACCCTTTGAATTGAAGACACTTGAGTTTGTCCCAAACAAACTCCTAAGTGCGCTCTAAGATATTCCAACTTGATTGAGCACACTGGATCTCTTTCTATCTTCCTATAAACACTGTTTGTCACCATGTTTTCTAGTCGCCAACTCTGACCTTGAATCATACTCAAATATTCATGATATCCTTTAAAACTTGGTGTGAATTGATTATTGACCTTTTCAACCATATCCTACGTGCGCAACTTCATACTTGCAATACTCGAACCTCATCGTGTTAAGATTAGTAGACAGTAATTTAACAATTCCATGAAAAATATAACCAATAATGAAAAGGCATAGAGCACACATAAGTGGAAAAAGAAGACATAAAGATTTAACATGGTTCACCCAATATTGAGCTACATCCACCAAATAGAGATTCCAATCTTATTATCCAATAATTTCAACCTATTACAATATGCAATCCCTTACAACTCAATACCGCTGCAAGAAGCTATGAAATTCTCATATATTGAGAAATCCCTAACCCTAATCCATTATAACAAGACTTATGTTGATTAACAAGTTAACCCCAAAAAATACTTGACGAGTCAACCTAGGGAAATGCTCGATGTGTCATCTCAAAAATGCTTGACAAATTAACCCCAAACCCTAGGATAAATTAAAAGTGTACAATACTTGCCTAATTAGTCACCACAAACAAATGATTTCCCACTTAAAGACTGATCAGGCTCCACACTAAAGAACCTCCCACTTGGATACTGATCATGTAGAAACACTTCTACCCCTAATGCTCCCACTGGATTGATGCACCCTGGACTTTGTTCTTCTTACTATTTTCAGTCTTAAAGACCAATTGAAGCTAAAGAGGAATTCATCTTCTCCCTTGTCACTGCCTCTGTAAATATATTCATTGGATTTTCATCTGTATGTATATTTTATATATTTAACTATCCATTATCCAATACTGACCAGATGAAGTGATACCTCAATTATATGTGTTTGGTCTTTGAATGCAAGGCATAATTCTTTGAAAGATGGATGACACTCTAGCTATCTATAAACAAATAATTGTCAGTCTATGATTTTCCCAACTCTTCCATGAAAACTTGTAGCCATGTCATCTCCTTAGCTTCCTCTGTAGCAACAACATACTCTTCCTCTGTAGTGGATAAAGAAAGCACCTTTTGTAGTCAAAAAATCCAACTCACTGCTGTCCCACCAATAGTAAATACATAACTTGTGGTACTATGCCTAGTATCCAAATCCTCTACCAAATGTGAGTCGACATGGCCTTGTAAATCAATATTAGAGCCCATGAAACATAAAACATTTATTGGATGTACCTCTCAAATCTTTGAGAATCCATTTTACTACATTCCAATGCTCAACTCCAAGATGAATCATATACCTTCTAACAACTCCTACAACATGTGCAATATCTGGTCTAGTGCATACCATGTCATACATCAAACTACCTACAACTAAAGCATATGGTACCTTGGAAATTTTGTCTTCCCCCTCTTGTGTCTTTGGACACATCTCCTTAGTCAACTTCAAATGACTAGGCAAAGTTGTACTGACAAATTTTGCATTCTCCATATGGAATCTTTGCAACACCTTATCAACATAATCATCCCGAGATAGAGTCAATTTGTTGTTCTTCCTATCTCTCCAAATTTTCATACCAAGGATGTGTTTTGCTGCCCCCAAATCCTTCATAGAAAAATAATGTGCTAACTGTTGTTTCAACTCCTTAATGTGATCCATGTTAGACCCCTTGAATTCAAAACCTTTTGGTTGTTACATATATATTTCTTCTTCCAAATCACCATGGAGAAAATTTGTTATAACATCAAGTTGTTCCAAAAGCAAATCTTTAGTAGCCACAATACCTAAAATAGTCCGTATAGAAGTCATTTTTATAATTGGAGAAAAGATCTCATCAAAATCAATGCCCTTTTTCTATGTAAATCCCTTTACAACTAACCTATCTTTAACTCTTTTCTTACCTTCATCCTCCTCTTTTAGACTATAAACCCATTTATTTGGTAATACCATTTTACCTGCAGGTAACTTAGATAATTCCCAAGTCCAAATTTTTTAGCAGGGAGCCCATTTCTTCTTCCATGGAAAACTCCCATTGAACCTTTTTATCCACCTACACAGCTTCATCATATCCTTTTGGTTCACTAGAATCTGCTAATACAATAGAATACAAAGAGGGAGAGAACCTTTCAAGAGGTCTACTAAGCCTTGTTGACCATCTAACATTCACTAGAGTTTGTGGTATTTATTGTTTCTATTGTTGTAGAGGATGAGGAACCATTGGAACATCATATTTTGGAATATCATCCAACACTACCTAATCATTTTCTTTCTTCTCATGTTGTTGCAACTGATCTTTGAACAACACTTTCTTATTTAATATGACATCCCTGCTTCTTACAATTTAATGAGTTTCAACATCCCAAAGTCTATAACCAAATTCATCAATGTCATATCCAAAAAATATACATTTCTTTGACTTAGCTTCCATCTTGGTTCTTTTTTTTGAATCTATATGTGCCAATGCTTCACAACCAAAGGTTCTGTGAAATGAATAACTCACCTTCTTACATGTCCATGCTTCCTCTAGAATACCACAACCCAAAGGAGTAGAGGGATCTCTATTGATTAAATAAATAGCAATATTTATAGCCTCTACCCACATGTTTAAGGGAATTCCATCATGCAACCTCATACTCCTTGCACCCTCCATTATTGTCCTATTCATGAGTTCAGCCACTTCATTTTCTTGTGGAGTCCTTTGAATCATTTTTTGCCCACGTGTTGGTGCTCAAATAAAAATATTGGATTTCCTATGAACTTTCCAATCCAATGCTGGGAAACCCAAGTGATTTGGCCAAATAATAAGTTTTGACCAAAAGCAAGGTTGGAACTTCTGCAATTCTGGCTTTGCAGAACCAAGGCTATAAGTGGGCCTATACCTCAACCAAATTTGTTGGTTGGAGGCTTTTTATAGCAGATAGAAAATATATAGAGCTTGGGTGTTCTCTCAAGTTGGCAAGTGAATTCTTGAGATGAATGCAATTGTGAATATCACAACTATAGGGTATCGAATGCTACAAAAACTTGAACACTTTGGTTAATTGAAAGAATGTTTGATTAAAGATGTATAAAATGAATGAATGTTGAATAGAATATCCCAAAAATTTTAAAATGAATGAAATGACTATAATTTAACAATTGATAAGACCAGTGCCTATTTCAACTTGGACAATACAGTCAATCCAAATCCAATCCTATGTATAACCTTGGAGACAATTTTAATAACTTGTTATTATAAACAAGACCATCACCTCAAAGACATATATATGAATTGTGATTTTAAAACTATATAGTCACAATTAGTCTTACTAAATTTTAGCTCTAACTCTGAGAGACCAATAAGACAGAAAGAAGCTTGAAAACCAATCCTTCTAACTGATGCTCCAATTGCAACTAATTTTGAAATCACAAAAACATAATAGTTGCACAATGAGGCAATCTAATGAAATAGATTTATCCACAAGACTAAATGAATAAGAATTGAACCTTCTTGCTACAAGTCAGATAGAAAAAACACTTATCTTTTATTGATTTTGAAAAAATAGTACATCTGAGTTCATGTCTACAGTTGTTGATCTAATTCTATTCTTATGAGTTATGATTTTTCTTTGTGTCTCCCACATGGTCTTGGAATCCCTATAAATATATAATTCAAGGGATGCAAACAAGCTTCAGACCAATGTGTCCCTTCATAACAAAAACCTAATCCTAAATCAAGAACTGAACATAATAATTACAATGCAAAATGTTAACCATATAAAAGTTAAGATATGTAATAATTAAATTTTCAATAATGCTCCTTTTGAAATGTTCCCTTCCACTTCATCTCACAAAATATCTTGTCATCAAATATTTGATAAACAAATCCTTTTGTAATAATATCCTTGGATAGAAAACTCTAGCACATAAAATAACTTAATCAAATATCTTAATAATTTAAAATTTATCTTTCATCAGGGTTTTCTAGAAAATAATATCATTTGTAACATATTTATTACACTCATATATAAAATCAAATCAAATCACAAATTAAGATATTATATTGAATTTTCTTGGGTAAGAAATAATCCCTGTCCAAAATATTTTAACTTTGACCGTTGGCATTAAAAAAGTTATTTGAAATTTCATTGTATGCTCTTGACGGTTGAGATTATATCCCTTGGAATATGCATCTGTATTGATTGTATCTAGTACATCCATGTGGAACCTCTATATTGGTCTTTGGCATACCCTTCCTCTGTTGCTCCAAATAACTTTACACTGTTGGGATGATTAGAAAGGGGGGCCCCAGACTATCTTCGGAGTTTCAGGAATCATACTACCTTGCTCCTATTTCTGACCTGCTCACTGCAATTTTTGACAATTAGATGGAAAATCAGAAATCACACTCCTTCATTAAGATTTCAAACAATTAGGTGGAAGATCAGAAATCTCACTCCTTCACTGTGATTTTTGAAAGTCAGGTAGAAAATTAGAAATCGCACTCCTTCACTGTGATTTCTGAAAGTTAGGTAGAAAATTGGAAATCACACTTCTTCACTACGATTTATAAAAGTTATGCAAAAAATAAAAAATCACACTTCTTCAATGCGATTTCTTACAATTAAGAGGAAGTGCAAAAATCGCACTTCTTCGATGTGATTTCTGATGGCTTCGAAATATCAAAATTTTTCTTCCTTGGCAGCTACTCCCAAAATCTTTATTAGAATTTGGGGAACTTCACTTCTTCCCTTCAAATCCTAATTTCTTAAGTTCCCTTTCATTTCCTTTGACTTATCATACGAGTCTTACTTTGTCAACCTTCGATTTAACCTTCTCTTATGTGATTTCTGACAGTTAGATGGAAGTTCAAAAATTGCATTCCTTCACTGCGAACCTGATCTACAAACTTGGAGATGACCAATATAGAAATATATTTTGGGATTCTTGAGTGCACAAACTTGTGACAACCCTATTACAATGAAACATAACCAACAGTAACTATTCTCATAGTATAAGAAATTCTTATATGACATTAAGATATTCAATTTGAAAAATTGAGTGTCAAGACTATGAATACCATTAGAGGAACAATAATCTTCAAACTCTCTACTGCAATACTCACCACCATTATCAAATCTAATACATTTTAGTCTTTTACCAATCTCATTCTCAACCAATCTTTTCCATTTTTTTAAATTTTCAAATACATCACATTTCTGCCTAAGGAAATAAATCCATACTTTCCTAGTTCGATCATCAATGAATGTAACATAATATAGAGAGCCGCCAAGGGAAGATACCTGATCTGGTCCCCATACATCAATATGCACAAGCTGTAATTCCTCATCTTTCTTTTCCTTCCCACTCTTTAGAAAACTAACTCTCTTTTGTTTCCCATACACACAAACTTTCACAAAAATCCATATTGATACATTTTAGACTCGATAAAACTTTCTTTGAATGAAGTAATTTCATACCTTTTTTCACTCATGTGCCCAAGTTTGTTGTGCCATAGTGTTGTTTTAGAATCCATAGTGACTGTTTCAAATTCTACTTCCTCAAGTGCAAAAATTATTCCTGAACATTGACTTTTCTCAGTAACAATTAAAGTAGAAGGAACACTATGACTTGTACAAAGATATAAGGTGCCTACTTTAACACCTTTTTCTAATACGAAGGAACCTTTTGACACCTTCCAATTTTTGTCATTAAAAGTAATTGTGCAACCTTTATCACCTAGTTGCCCTACTGAAATTAAATTCCTACTCAGACTTTGAACATGCCTTACCTCTTGTAGTAGCCAATGATTCCCATTTTGCAACTTAATCTTAAGTCTCCTCTGTCCAATAATTTGACAGGGTTCATTATCTCCCAAATAAACTAGCCCAAAATCCCCTTGGACATAATCAAGAAAATAACTTCTATGGGGCGTAGCATGAAATGATGCCCCTGAATCTAGAACCCAGGAATCATCAGCATTTTCAAGGGAAAGAAGAAAAACATCCTCTTCAGATTTGTTACTTACCACATTTTCCTCCTTATTACCTTCTTTTTTTCTCCTTTATTCTTTCGAGACTAGTAATCTTTCTTCTTTCTGCTTATGACCAGGTTTTCCACAATACCGGCATCATTTGGTCCTCTAGATTGAGACCTCTCGCCCTTTGATTTTCCTCATGATTTCCCATGAATTCCATTATTGTTTCCTCTATCCCTTGATCTACCTATGCTTTCTGCATTCAAAACACTACTTGATGTGGATCCACCTGAGCTTGTCCTACAAATTTCCTCACTCAAAATAACACCAACAACATCATCAAATTTTAGGGTATTTGAACCAGAAACACAGTTACTAATAGTCATTACCAAGCCATTCCAGCTTTAAGGAAAAGAGCATAGAATCAAAAGAGCCCTAATTTCTTCATCAAAATTAACATTAATAGAAGATAATTGATTGGTAACTTTATTAAACTCATTTAAATGATTAGCAATTGACCCACCTTCTATCATTTTTATATTAAATAAACGCTTCATAAGAAATACCTTATTTGAAGCGGAAGGCTTTTCATATAACTTTGCTAGGGTTTCCATCAACTCTTCAGTTGTCTTTTCTTGTGTAATATTGAATGCCACTGATTGTGTTAGGCATAAATGAATACTGCCAAGTGCCTTCCTATCTAAAATATCTCAATCCTCATCAGACATTATTGTCAGTTTCTTGAATTTTCCTCCCAATGGCTGCCATAAATCCTTCTGATAGAGATAGTCCTCCATTTCAATTTCCATAACTAAAAGTTCTTCTCAATCAACTTCTCAACCTTTAACTTACCCTCATCTTTCATTACTCCCACTCAATCGTGAGACTCTCACTCAACTGTGAGACCTTCCTATAGAGGATAACTGAAAATAAACAACCCTTTGCATATGATTCTGATATTATTAGCACAATGCATTTTTAATGTTGATTCGTTGTCTCCTTTTGTATGATTTGGTCTGAATTTGTTCAATCTAAAACTTTACTCCTTCATTATTCATATGAAAGACATTTTTCTTTCTCTTTGATCCTAATCCAATCTCACTTCTGAAACTATTTAGAATTTTGCATCCCTCATCACTGAAGTGTAGAGTGTATCCCTCCTCAACTAGTTGACCAACACTGATAAATTGTGTTATACCAACTACATGTATTACATCATCTAGTAAATTATTTCTATCTAAATAAACAATACATCTTCCCTTGATTCTTCCTCTAGTATTGTCATCCCATCTAGCAACTTCGCCATCATATTCTTCATATTTCACAAATTGGTTTATGTCACTAGTCATATGATGTGAATATCCACTATCTATCATCTAATCATTCCTTATATCCAATTTCACAACTAAGGCCTTCTCTTCTTTATTAACATTGCTTAAATAGAGCTCTCAAGAATAACCTTTTCAATATTACTACATGTAGAATCATTACTATCAGAAGTATCACTGGTCATGATTTTCTCATTAGCACAACTATCATGAACATCAATAATAATATCTTTATAAACATTTTCAGTAGAAATGTTGATCACAAAACTCTTACCTTTGGAGTTATCTTTTATCTTGTCAATACTACTTTCATACTTTTCATGTTCGACGAATTTGTTCATGTTACTGGCCATGTGATGTGAGAAGCCACCCTTGTAATTATTTTCTCTTTCTTGACATCTTGAGCAGTACAACAAGAATCTCTAATATAATTCTCTCTGAATTCTTTAGATGATTAAATTAGCCTTAAAGAGATCTCAACCACTTCTCTGCAAGAAATTCCTAGTGTGTGCAACAAATCTTCCACTTTCACACCTACAGATTTTCCCTAATTCATCACCTTATATCAAGAAATAGGTTGGATAAACCTAATTCACCACCTCTTAAAATTATCATGCCAAATCTCTTGTTTCAAATCTATCTTTGACCATAAATATTAGCTACAACCTATAATAACCACCTCGAGATCATAAATCTCCCAAATTTTATGGTTCACCACTTGCGTAACACGAATAGCAACCTAGTCGGCCAAGAACAAAAATAATAATATTATTATTATTATTATTGACCAAAAATTCTACCAATTTGAGCCTTTTGATCCATTTGTATCGCCAACCCATCAAGAACATCATATAGATAAACACTCATCTACATAAATCCACCAAATCCATTGGATTTGCCAACCCTTTTTCACATGAACCTCAAAAATATTGTCAACAAGGCTCTAAGACAATAAAAATATGACATACAGACCTCTGAAGTACTAAACCTTTGAATTGAAGTCACCTGAGTATGTCCCAAACAAACTCCTAAGTGCACTCTGAGAGATTCCAACTTGATTGATCACACCAGACCTCTTTTTGTCTTCCTATCAACATTGTCTATCATCTTGTCTGCCAATCAACAACTCTAACCTTGAATCATACTCAAATCTTCTTGATATCCTCTAAAAACTTGGGGTCAACTAATTATTGACATTTTTTAAGAATATCCTACATGTACAACTTCATACTTACAATACTTGAACCTCAATAGACCTATGAACATCCTATTCCACTGGCTAACATGCAATAGTTGGGTTAAAAACAAACAAATAGCTCTTATAATCAGTTCCTCTTGAATTCTCTAAAATTTTGGCATCCCTATGACTCCTTTGATATGTTGACATCAATGAAAACACATCCAATATGTCAATATGATAACATTAGGTTTCTTATTTGTATTTTTTTAGGGATTTCTCCTTTGCAAGTCCTTTCTTGCAAAATCCCATGTTGCACGTGTCTAAACTCATGTTGCAAACAACCCTAAACTTTCAACTTTGAAAATCCTATCCCTTTTACTATCAAGGCATTAAGGGTCTCATTATCCTTGCAGTGGGATTTCCAATATCTATCCAATCCTTGGATATTGTAATGACAATTGTTAAACATTATAATCCTGAGAAAGGAGGGTTCTCAACAATCAGGGTGATGTGGTCTTATATATAAGGCCTAATAACTTTGAGGAGGTGTTCCACATTCCCATCTTGGATAAATACTCCATCATTTTAAAGGAGTGAGTAGAAAGGTACTACAGAGATAAGATGGACATCGATCTCAAGATCAACTAGAACTATCTAGATAGGCTTCACAAGATGGCCCAATTTTATAAAATGAACCTCCACTAGGAATACCTTATAGAGGAAATAACAAACTATTTCATACTACTAAGTAGGGTTTTTAGTTTTCTACAGGCTAGGAAACTAGAAACATGGATGGTACTCTACATCAACACCATTCATAAGAGGAGGAAAAATATAGATTGGGAGTATCTCATTAGTGAAAATATTGATGAGAAACTATGAGGGTCAGAATTGACCCAAAGTTTTATGTGACCTCCTATATAGTATACATGCTTAATTCTAGGATATCATATCCAAAATTAACATTCAAGGGTTGAATACAAGATCCAAAGGCATATGTATACAAGGTTTACCTTCAGTTGGTGCGTAAAAAAAAACTTGATCCATTCATCCCAGAGTATCGAATAGTTAATGATTCCTTTGTTTTTGTAATAATTAAATCAATTGAAGGAGATTTTGCAAAGAGAATGTTTGTAGAGGCTACTACCCAAATTGGGAAATTGGACAATTATAATATTCAATTCAGAA
The DNA here is from genome assembly GCA_027943335.1 of Chamaecyparis obtusa. Classification (NCBI taxonomy): domain Eukaryota; kingdom Viridiplantae; phylum Streptophyta; class Pinopsida; order Cupressales; family Cupressaceae; genus Chamaecyparis; species Chamaecyparis obtusa. The sequence continues at coordinate 809,582 of BSBK01000891.1, read as the reverse complement.
TATTTACTTACATAAGGGTGGCAAGGTACACATTGTAACCCAAGAATCTCCCAAGATATCCATCAGATAGGTAGATTCTTATAGATCTATACTGATAAATATCGGATGACCATACATTAATAGTGCCCAAACATAAGCCTTGTTTTTAGTTCCCTATTGGGAATGGTGCTCATTCCACACAGGATGTGAAATTGGAGGGTTTCTATATGCCTTGAAATTTGACCCCATCAGAACCTCCATCCACCTTATGGGACCACACTTAAAACATGAGCTCCATATTAAAACCACTAGGTGAATTTCTCAAATAGTTATGAAGTCAAGGTTTTGATATACTGTAGAATGATCTTTGATTTGGCCAAATATGTCGAAAGAATGTACATATCAGATAAATATTGGGAGTTATATTATGAGGATGTATTGTTGCCCCTATATAATGACAATAGAATTTTTTATAGGCCTATTCTAAATGTCAAGATCTTGGCTAGTGAATTTGATGATATAGTTTTTAGGGAAAGATATGTAGTAGAGTGTACAAGGTAATGGTTATAAAATCTCATAAGATGGAACCTATTTCCATGAAAAAGGGGGTAGACAAGCCTTTGAAGCCTAACATTAGTCAGGGAAAAAGATCTCATGGGCCCGTATTCAAGAAATCTCCAACCCCCTCTCTGCCAAGGGAATTTTTTGGTCATGCAAGGTAGGTTTCAATTGATGTACCCCCTCAAGTTCAAAGCTATAAAAAGGCCAAGGAAAAACAATGGGATGAATCTTCTATGGTGGCACCACCTCTTGTTGTTTCTATCTCATCTCCTTCAGTAGATTTTTCTACTATTCCCACTTATTCCACAACCATAGATTCCCCTTCTTTCTCAAATCCAAGGATCAAAACATTCAAAATCAAAACAAATAAAGGAAGGACTCAACTTCCTCTTGTTACCTTATGAAAATTCTATAAGAGGTTGAAGAAGAAATCTCCCTCCATGGCCCTAGTCATGGAAGAATTAGAAGAAGAGGAAGAGGAGGACACTAGCCCTCAACGAGTCAGAAGGAAAAGATCCACCACCACATCCACTCATAATATTAATTTGGGTGAACCATTCTCACCCCAAATAGACACAGCTCAGGAGGAGTATCCAAAAGAGAAGGGAGCTATCCCAAAAATACACATCATTGAATATAATTTTTTCATGGAGAAAGAGTAACCATCATATAACCCTCTAGGTTCTAATGACTTTGATATATTAGACTTTGAAAATCTTATTGGTTTCATAGAGTCACTACAAGAGCCCTGGGTAGAATAGATACAACAAGAATTTCACTACATGTCATGGTTGGAAACCTAGATGGGGATGATAATACTCAAGACAAAGTTCCCCATGACACTCGAATTCCTGCAATGGCTACAGAAGAAGGGAAAGGTAAAGATGAGAATATGGAGGAAGATACACCATATAAGAGAGAAGAAAGGCACCAAGAATGCACTGATGAAGGGAAGAAAACCTCAAAAGGAGGAGTTCAAATTTTAGAAAGACAAGAAGATAAAATACAAGAATAAGGGATGGATCAGTTAGAGGAAGAGGATCCTTCTCAAAAGGGTGAAGAATAAAGTTCATCTTCCTATTCAAATCACACAGTCATAACTCCCCCAAAAATACCATCCTTTTCTTGGGATGACAATGAATAGGTAATGAAAGCAATTTGTTCCAAATAGAAGCATATCAACCCCTCTCAACAAACATTAGGCCCGTTAGGCCCGTTTGGTTGACAAAGGCCATTAAATCAAGAAAAAGGACTTATCATGACATGGAGACACAAAATCTCTCTAAGATAATAAAAGTGATTCATGAAATCTAGTAAAAAAAAGTCATAAAGAATATCTTACATGACTAAGGATACAAGAGGACATTGGAAAGAATAGGTGGTCATTCCCCCCCGAGACAAGCCAATGGAAGATGTCACTCTTGAGGACTTTATGTTGGAAGAAATAGACCTTAGAGTTCCCAAGAAGAAGGGAAAGAAGGCATTGGTTGTGTTGGGGGTTACTTCTCTATTCAAGGTATTGCACGTAGATGAAACATAAATAAGGGACTTGGCAGCCCAAAACAAGATTTTGAAAGAGTATATAACTCAGTTGATTGGTCCCATAGATCCTGCCAACTTGGGAGTAGTTCTGAAGGCAGCATTGGAAGCACAAATGAAACCTTTACAGTTGATCCCTTTTTTTAAAGCCTATGAAGAATAGGAATAGGAAATGAGGTAGCTCAAGGAAGAAACAATACGACAAGTTTTCACACATTCATTGCTACGGTAAAGGAGATAACCACTTTGAATTATATGATTACTAATGACTAGTGTAAAGGTGTTGAGGAAACTTCCTTGATGTGGGAAGATTTCCTCCCAATGTTGAGAATAATGAAGAAGGAAAGTGTAAATAAATTATTAGCAGCCACCATTTTTTAGAAATGAGAGGTAAACTAGTTGTATAACTAGTTGATAACTATAAATTTAGCGGTAAAGGATTACATGAAGAGGAAGAACCTCATTGAAAATAAAATAGATGCAGTAATGCTATTAGTGCAATGAATCGAGGATTTCATAGTCCATGTCATGTACCTTGTATCACAATGAGGATGAAGAGAAGACATATAGTATTATTAATATTATTTGGAAATTCAAAGGGAAGATGGAAAGTGTGAACACAAAAGAATATATTGATTGGATGCAAATAGAAAATAAGGAACTATTAGGTATAAGGAATTAAATGCATCGATTTCAATAGGAAATAAAGTAGCTTTGAATTTTCCATAAAAACCAGCAAGCTCTACTATAGTACATGAAGGTTCCCCGTATTGGAGATGTCAATATGGTGATTGATAACTTCAACTCCTGAGCTCGTAGCACATTTGTAAATAAATAGAAGTTTATTAGTAAGAAGTGTTCCAAATTTTTGAAGTAGTTGGGAGTAAGTGAGCCACGTTTTTGCTAAAAATAGCAATTTTTTGGGCATTGAATCTTCTTCCAAATTCTTATTTTTGTGTCTTCAATTACCCATGGGGTTGAGCAGACCATAAGAGGTATTTTTTCTCAATGATAAACTCAACCATTTGGCTAAAAAGGTTGATATGGGCATTCATATTTTGTTTCTATTCAAACTTCAATTCGGCCCAAAATTATAGGGCATGTTTTAGTTCAAATGAGCTCTTCTGGAGTTGTAAATACATGCAACTCAAAGTTAGGTCATAATGTAATAGTTTAGGACTTTTTTTAGCATGATAAACTTTAGTTTTAATTTTATTATGCTTAGGAATAATACCCATAAACCCTAGTTACGGATTTGGCAATTTTAAAATTGTAAAAACTATAAAAACCCAGTTTTGGTTTGTAATAAGGGTTAAGATTTTTACAATAGCACTACATATGTAATTTGTGTTACAATGTTGGTGTGTTTATTTTCTAATTTTGTGGATTTCAATGCAAATTTTGAATTCAAGAGCCATTGTGTGTTCACTATGAATTTACTTCATCATTAAATTAATTAGTATTAGTTGTGGGAAATTTGCCTATGGTGGTGGCTGAATAGATCTGATCAAGTTTTTTGTGTTCTAAAGGATGAATTTGTCTTACATGTGTGCATGAATGGGTATGGCTATGTAATTTTTATGAATTTTAATATACCTTATTATTGTTTCCTTTGATGATTGCACTTGGATATTATAAATTGTGGATGCCTAATCTATTTTATTCCAAATTTAAATGATTGAATCTAGTTTTTCGTATGAAAGTTTAAGTTTCTTTCATGGCTGATGTCCTTAGGATTTAATTTCATATTATCTCTTTCAAGATCTCTTGTTACCCTATCTCTTTTGCAATTTTTCTAAAATATGGAATTAGAGCTAATTTTTAGCATTAGTCTTAGCATGGTAAATTTGTTTCTTTGAAAGTTTTTTATTTTAATATTCTAAAAATAAAATTTTAAAAAAAGTACATTCCCAGTCATTAGCTAATCGAACCAGCAAAGGCCGACCTTATGGAATTACACATTATCTTTGCTAACCTATATGTTCGCAAGTTGGATGTGTTATCATTGTTGTCAACATGCCTATTATGTAGTTTTGCTAAGGGAATAGTATATTTAGAGCTATGCAGAGGTATAGTTACTAAATAAGAGGAGTTGTGTACCTCAAGGGATGGTGTAGAAGTTTTTTACTAGGTCCATGTCAAGACACGGGTGTTTAAATGATTATTTGAGTAAGTTATGAGATCACAGATGGTGACTGGCTACTTTATCATCTTCTAATGTATCAAAGTTCTAGAAATTGGCTTTGTGCATACATAGGTTGAGATCTTTGGTTGCACATCTAGGAATATGTTTAAGACATGGTGATGTTCTTCCATTCAAAGGGTTCATGATCATGAGGGTCTACGAGGCATTTTCAAATGTTAATGAGGAAGGTGATAGTATTATTGAGGTATAGCATAAAATGCCAACATATTCGTTAGTTGGGGTGGATTTGATTATTTGTTTGAGCTTTATGATGCCTAAGGATGTTTTAGGATTATTTGTCTATTGATTTGGTGGTTCACGTCGATTGTCGTGATTGAATTGGAATATTTTTTAGTTGGTGGTTATATTTTCTTATGTTCTTGTCCAACATGATTGGAAAGTATTTTATGGGTGATCAGTAAAACATTTTGTCGAAGAGTTATGATCTTGAGGTGGTTATGAAGGATCTAAGCTATGTTTGGCCAACATGCTTTGATCAGGGTTGTTGATTTTAGCGCGGGGAGATAAAAATTTAAAGTTAGGGTTTTGTCGACCTAGGGTTGATGAATTATAAATGATTTTAGGGAAAAATATTTTGGTGTGAATACTTGGTAGTGTGTGGAGCAAGAGTGATAGATATATTGCTTATCAGAGTGTTTATCTAAAGGAGTCAAAGAAGGGTTGATCACAGATCTATGTTATGCTTCATTGGAACTGACTTTGGCATGAGATAGATGTTGCTATACAATTCATAAAATTTCTAATTGTAGTTAGATTAACCATTGTAGTGGTCTTGTAAGGCTTTTATTCTTCCTTAGGGTTGTTGTCCAATGCATTTTGAGTAGTGAAATCTAGGAAGTGTGCTTGAATGCATGTGCATTCCTCAATTGTAATAATATTGTACTTATAACAAGGTATTAGTCTTATTGTGGGTTCATGCCCCACTAAGTTTTTCACCCTAATTTGGGTTTCCATGATAAAAATCCTTGTGTTATGTGTTGTGGATATTTTCTAATTTGTGCTTATATGCTTCAATCATCATAAATAATTTATAAGGTTTTTATGCATAAAAGTTTCAAGGTTTAAGGTTTTAAGGGTTTTGAAGATCTAGTATTTTAGAAGCAACTAATTCAACCCCCCTCTTTCAGTTGCTTGTTGCCTTATTTCCTACACTATCTAACACATTTGTAACTCAGTCATACATAAACTTGGGAGAAATTCTTGTTGCTCTTTCAAAAGTGAGATACGACTCTCTCATCCATGTCTTTGTGTTGTGTTAACAATACAGTCAACACTTGGATTTTATAAATTCTATTTTTGGATGATATAGAGTCAACCCTATTCACCTTAACATTCCAAAAACATCTTTCACACCTGCTATCAAAGATGACTATTCTTTGTATCATGGGATAATGTGAACATCATTGATTATGCCATTAATGTTGATCATCTACCTTTTGAGGATTTTGAATCACATGATGGTCCAAATTTCAATATTATTTCTATGCATGGATATAAAGTAAATTTTCTTGGGTGTATGGGGCAAGGAGTTAAGGTCCCTTTGGAACCAAAACCATGCTCTTTTATGGTAGATTTAGGTTGCAATATCTCTATGTCTTCTTTTTGTGAGAAGACAAACTTTTTTGGACAAGAGAAAGGGTTATTTACTACTCAACCCGATCCAAAGCATATATTTTTTGTGGATTCTCAAAGCCCACTTAATTACTATTTCTCCTCCTACACATAATAAATTTATAAAAGTAATTAAGAAAAATCTCTTTCTATACATATCATCAAGTTCTTGGCTATTCAACTAATGAATGTAAGGCCTTGAAGGATAAGATATAATGAATTCATGAATAGAGCATCATCAACCCTTCATCTATTGATCTTCTTCTTCTTTTCATAACAAGTGATACCAAGGTTAACCTCTATTTTTTTATTTCTACAAGCTAAGAATTCTTGCATGTATTCATATTCCTACATTCCTCTATTGAGTTTCTCCTCGCTATGCGGAATTTGTATTTTTTCCTACACATTGTCATTCATGGTGGTACAATTTTGTGTGCAACCATACTTTATCTATTGTAGCAACACAATAATTAACATAGTTGTCCTCCCCTATATGCTCAAGACAATTGAAAACTTATTTTGGTAAGTATACATCCTTCTTGAGGATCCATTACCTTCTTACTTCATCTCTTCTTTTCTGTAAGATATCATCATAGTAAATATGACAATATCTTAAGAGTTATTCAACTCACTTGTGTATTCTTACATGCCACATGCCTATTTTTTGCATGTATTTTTTTTGTATGTAGTGGTGTACACTATTTTTTTGGCCGGTGGTGGTGCTTGTCCTCTTTCCACCCTTAGTGGTGCACATCTATCTCTTGCCCATCATGGTGACTATCTACTTGTCACCTACTATGGAAAGTGTGTTTTTTTCCATCCATATGTATCAAAATTGACCATCTCTCTCTCTCTCTCTCTCTCCACAACAATTTTTGTAACTCTTTTGGCTTCCTCAAGCCTTTCTAGTAATATCTCTCTTCTATCTTTGAAAATTTTGGGATTTATCACATCCTTTATCTATTAAATAATATATCTTTCTATTTGTCTTTTGATCTATCTATCTATCTAGTTGTTGAGGTGGAAACACCATAACAAAGACTTGAATGGAGTTAATTGGAATCATCTATCTTTCTATTTGTCTTGTGAGAGTTAATTGGAATCAATCAAATGCATGGAGGTTTATTTATGTTTTATCTATTTTATCTCTTTCATTTAACCACTTAAATTTTATTATTTTTTCCATTCTTTTATATATGTTATCATGTTTGTCATGTCTAGGTTTCTCAAGTTATCTAAATGAAAAAGTTGGGAATTCACACTTTCTAAATCTTTTTTGTTTTCTTTTATACAAGAGTACAACACACATCATAGATATTATCATCCTTCTTCGAGATTCTGAGATTTGGATTGAAGATTCTATTTCTATTTTTGTAATCAAAACTTTATTTTTCCTATCTGCAATTAGATCCTCACAAGTTTAAAAGGTAGTAGACATTTCAATGTATGTTGTGAAGTTGGCTTTCAAAGGAATATGATTTTCATTTTGTGTAGTCCCATTTCCTCCATCACATGGGGATTACAGTTGTGCTACATGTTGAAATTAAATTTTGGAGTTGCAATTATGGATGTTTCGTATGTATTTTTGTGTGTGAAAATTGTACCTATTTATGGGACACAACACTTTAGTAAAACATTACAGGTTAATGATCAGAAATATGCAATAAGGACAAATATCAATAACCAGGCAATTTACTGCCTTCTAGTAGATGTGAGTATGGTATTCTCATAAATAACTAAGATCAGTGACAATGCAACACCTAAATGAAGGATCTGAATGTAAAATCTAATGAAATGAATGCAGATTTAAGCTATGTTTTTGGTATTTTCTATGCACAAAGAATCAATGTTAGCAAAGAATCTCAACAATTGCACAAATCTCAACGATTCAACAATATGGCACTGCTATTCTCCAGATACTTGATTCTCTGAATTCGCGATCGTTTGTGAAGGACTAGGGCCTGTTTATATAGAAATCCAAGGTTTTTAGAACTCATGGAAAGCCAAAAATCACTCCTTGATAAACTTGAATTGATTGGTGAGTTATCAGGAAATTAGAAATAGTTATCCCGCAAAAATCATGCAAATAATCTTTTTAACTCAAATTAGAAGTTTAGATCACTCCAATCTGCTTTTCAACTCACAATCACATGTTGAGTTTGGAAAGTTGACAAAAAGAATTCAATAGTTGATTTAAAGTTTAACTGATCTTCTGATTTGTGAATAGATAATTTAAGAATTTATTTAATTCCCATGTGCTTTTATTCCCAACTTAACTGATTTTTAAATAAAAATAATTGATTTATAGGTTAATCAATTATTTAATCAAACTTTATTCAAAATTATATTATTAAATCTAACAATTTGATTTTAATCAATTAAATAAATATTTAATCAATCATTTTTAGATATTTGATTTATTGTCAAATAAAAACAATATTAATTAGGAATAACATCAATTAAATCTAATTAAATAATTAAGTGGCTGAATGAAGTTCAATTAATTAAATATTCAACATATTCCATCAAATGCACTTTAGGAAAAATAAAATAATATCATTTATCGCCAAATAATATTTAATTAGAAATAATTAGGATAAATTAGGAATATTTAGGAACATTCCCCGATACAGAATTGAGATAGAATCAATTAGGGTTTTGATTATTTGATGTGCAGATGTGCCTTGATTTAGGGCTTTAGAGTTGATTTTGATTGATTTGTCGATGTAGGAGGTCAATGGTACTGAAGCCCATTTTTGGGGTATTACATTTTGCCCCTCTTTGAATTACTGTGCAAAGCGTAGTGGTTCAAAGATAAATCTATTTTTTATGAGATCTGTACTCAGTTATGTGATGTAGAAACTGATCCTGAAAGATTAACCAATTCTACTTGACAAAAACTGATTGGAAGATTTGAAGATGTTGATCCAAGTCCTGGTTGACTAAAGAATTGAGATGATGTCAACAATATCAACAATGAACCTATGATTATGAAGAAGTGATAAAATGTCTTATTCTGAACCTATGATTACGAAGAATTGACTGTCCTAACTCTAGACCTGATTGTCCAAAGGAATTGAAAGGATGCCAAATCTAAACCCTTCAGTTACACAGAATCAAGGAAATAACACAATTGAACCGATGGTTACGAAGAGCTGATACAGTTTACAAGATTAAGAGAGCATCAGATTGATATGTATTTCGATGAATCTGATATGCCCCAAGCGATGAGGACTTTTGATGAGCTGGCAATTAGATGTGGTTGTTGTCTTGATTGCTGAAGAAAGTTTGAAAAAGATAGATTTGATTAATGTTTATGATATAGAATACCATGCCTCCTTCGAGATGAAAATCAAAATCTGGCAAGAAAGCCAGCGTGAAATGACGTGAAGCAACGTAATCGATTGTAAAAGTGGTTATACATGTCCAAGGATGCGTTCTACATCATTTAAGGGTCTTGCTAACCAAGTTTGACTAGGTTTGACCATGAGTTGACCATGGTTGACCAAGTTGAAACATCTAGAAGTTTGGTGTTAGATAATCAGATAAGTTGAATAGTGGATTTCTGTGATGTTTGAAGGTCGATTATGCAAGCAGTTGGCCATCCTGGGTCCAAAATTTTAAATCGCATTTTTTTGATAATGTAAATGATCTTAGATTTCAATTTTGATCCTGAAAATGGGTTCAGAATGTCAAAATTAGCCAAGGGTGCTATTTTCACACAAAACGGAGCACTTAGAAAATTCAGGTCAAAACCTATATAAGGCCAAAAGGGGTCATTTTCAATTCATTTCAACCATTTGACTTTTAAAACCTTGTGGAGCCCTCTGGGAGAAAAATGCAGGTCCCAGTGTCTTCGCATCGATTGGAGCATTCCAAGTGGTATCCACGACCCAAACAGTACGGGAAACTAGTAAGTGGACCACGAAGCCTCCCTTTGAATTCAATTTAGCATGTTTTAATTGCTTTTTAGGATTTTTCAATGTTTTTTTATGTTTTTTAATTTTTGCTCCACGGGATGTCATACGACAACCTGTGGGGATTCGTACAACATTTCAAGTGTATTTCAAAAGTCATGTCCATGCTTGTAAAGTGTCGTATGGGAGACACCCATCTCTCATATGACATTTCGTCAAGTCCCTTAGTTGTCATACAGGGACATGTAAATTATCGTATAGCCATAGAATGTCGTATGGGTAGTTGTATATTGTCGTATGACAATTCATGCCAGTTTTTAATTTTTTGAAATGTCATATGGAAAAAAGTGAGCAAATTTGAGGTCCTTAGGCAAATTTTTCAAAAATTTTAATTATCTAGCTGAATTCCATAGCCTTTAATGTACCTTATGATATACTTGTTTTCTCATTTTGTGTGCATGTATCATTATTTTTGAATGAATTACTAATGTTCATCCCAGTTTCTATGCTTTGTAGGTCAGGTACCCCGATGTCCATGTCCATTTGTCACATCCAACAACCCAAAGATTATGCCTGGCACTACCAAATCCGATGAGAGTTCACCTTGTTGTGTGCATATTCAAGTTCTTGATTGGTTTACCCGACATTTGGATGAATCATGGATTGATCATTGCACTAGTGGAGAGATTCCACTCTGAGACTCGGACATTCCACCTCTTGACTGGGGAGATCACTATGACACTAGAGGACGTCTACTAGATTCTTTGGATTCCATTCCATGGACCCTTTCCAAACTATCTGAGTTAAGGTAATATAGGGGTAAAAGCACAATAAACTGTCAGCCTTTTACAAAGGAAAGACTAACAAAATCAAAGTTGTTCAACTTCAATAGTATAAAAATGACATTTATGTTTGGAATTTGAAGATGATCTAAACTAATTAAATGTGATAAAATTGATGAAGTTTATGATTAATATTTTAATAATTTTTTTGAATAACAATTGATATGTTTTCTTAATGTTTAAAGATGATTTTTCAGTTGCTGAAAAATGCTAAAAATTAGGGGTCTAGTTCCCACCAAAAACTTATATGTAAATAAATATTTTTTCCCCTAATTTCAAAATATGTCATAGATGACATATATAGCTAGTGCATGAAGAAATAAAAATTGGTTTGTGACCTATATTTTCTCTTTTATAATAATTCAAATTCCAACTCACTGAAATCGATAGTTTTCATCTCGCAACATATTTTTCATAACAAATCTATCCCAATCAAAAAAAGAAATATATATTCTTGAAGAGGACTCTCTCCTCTAGTGCACCATATGTTTTTCAAATTTATTTAATATGATTTACTATTTTTATCTTTCTCCGAATCAACATCTCCTTGACTATTAAAATACCCACTTGCAATATTTTTTAATTACAATAAACTGTCTAATTAAAACACTATAAAATCTATATGAGGATATTATTGACTCTCATCTCTACAAAAGGGTATTTTTTATTTTTAGAAAAATATTATTAAATAGATTAGGAGTTATTGAAATGCCACTTTTCTGAAATAATTTTATTTTTATGGTAATTAGACCCAGAGTGGTATAAAACATGCATTTAATAGATATTTCCAATTGGAAAAGTGAACACTTATCTAACTTAGCTAGAATGAATCTAGCTAGACCATATGTTTGACCAAAATGAATTTTTAGTTAGAAATACTAAAATTCAGTTGTGCTGATAAGTTAGCCTAAAAGGTCACACCTGATTGTGCTTTTACCCATAGGTTTACAGGCATTCCGCACACTATTTGGAGCAGACGAGCAGATTGTGTAATAGATATCTTGGGAGGTGCTAGTGCAGCGCTATGGGCATACCCACAGGCTCGAGTGAATTATTACCAACATGATTGGCATGATTATCATGTTTGACTGTCAGCAGAACGGTCTATTAATGGGATGGGCATCGATGGTGCAAAGACTGATGGAATGCCTGGTAGAGTATGAATGTGGTCAGTGTTTGTTGGCTCACATGTTCTTAGAGATGCATGAGATTGTCTACCACGAGGGTAAGACATTTTCTTCTGGAGCTATTGTTCTGCAGATATGGGCATTGGAGCACATTCCCATCTGCAAGCCCATTTGCGTGGATGAGAGGCAAGACTAGGAGCCTTTGATTTATAGATATTCAGGGTTCATCACATAGGTGAGGCTAGGCCTGACTAAGTACTGGAGGCATTTCCTAGATGATATGATAGTTTTGGTTTGGAA